>SNQJ01S0010107.1:245607-263191 GCA_010110895.2 Picea sitchensis | reverse complement strand
TCCAACATGGATTAATCTACAAGATGGGAAAGCTTTGTGTACCAAAGGAAGAAGGAGTACAATTGATAAGGTAGGTTCACACCTCCAAGATTTTTGGTCATTTTGGTGTTGGGAAGACTATGGATAACTTGAAAAGGTATATTAATTAGCTATATTTATCAAAGGTTTTATTTTATGTTGTACTCGAAATCATAGCAAGGGCTATATGGCCCACTTCTAGTGCCTATGAAGCCATAGGAAAGCATATCCATGGACTTTGTTGTACACTTGTCAAGGATAAGAAGATGGAATGCCTACTTTTATGTGGTAGTATACAAGGTTATCAAGATGTGTGTTTTGATGGATTGTAAGAAGACCATCAAAGGAAAATAATCTCCAATCTTATTCTTTGAAAGGGTCTGGGTGTACTTTGGGATTCTCAGGAGCATCACTTTTTATAGAGATATTATATTCCTCAGTGTATTATGGACTTCATTATAGGATAATATGGACATTGAAATAAGTATATCCACTTCCTTTGATCTATAAACTATAATTGATATTAGGTGACTAGAATAGTTTGTTAGAATAGATCTTACAAGTTTTTGCAAACTCTTGTTATGCAACCTTTTACTTAGGATTAAGATTAAATTGTATTATCCAAGAACACAAAATATTGAAATAAACTAAGAGTAAAATGATAAAAGCGAAATAAATACACCATCCACACAATGAACACAATATGTATCCTATGAAAACCCCACCTAGAAGGTGAGGACTATGCCTTACTCTTTTCTTCTTAATTATGAAATACAAATACAAAGAAAGATGAATTCACCATGGAGTTACCATGGACACTATGGCCAATGTGGCTGCTATAGATTATTCCACTTCCTCTATATTGCTCCAATATCCCATGTCCTTACCGTTCTCCACTATAGAACAATAATAAATACAATAAAAATGGAACCCTTCCTATCCTAGTAACCTGGTATTTAACCAGTCTTCATAATCATCTAGGGTTAGGGTTAGGGATTTTTCATGCCTCGACTCCCTCTTAGAGTTAGGGTTTTAGACCCTCTAGAATGTTCTTAAAATTCCACACATGACTAGTTCCACATGTGTGAGTAATCAGAGCAAACATGGCATCCACTAAGTGCCATGGTGGTTAATAGGAGAGTACAACTTGTGAGAGGCACAAATTCCTCATACAAACTATGATTGAGATGATATTTGCACCATTGAAAATATCTTGATGTGTAAAACAACATTGAGAGGTTGGGAACATTGTTCATAAATTTTTGACCCCAAAAAATTCCATTTTATGCTTCAAACATGATCTAGAATTTTTATACCCCAAATCACCAAAATATGACTTGCCCCTAAAATGGGCCCTACAAGCTAATAAAATCAAATTTTCCACCTAGAAAGTACCAAAATATATGAAAAATCATATAATGATCCATTTCAGATCATACCTCACTAGTTTGAGAGGAATTATTTCCCCAAAATATTTTACTAAAGGAGGTGAGGAAATTTGTCCTCTACCTTCTCCCTATAGTACCATTTGGCCATTCTTGGAAGCTGTCATTACAACCCAACCTACCATAGTTCATTGTAGGCATGTGTAGTTTTTTTTTGAAAAATTGTAACCTTTGCTAACATTGCTTGAGATTAGTGCTAATACATCTATTATAGGTAAGCATTTTCCATCAATTTCCTGGTATAACATGGAAGTCTCATAGAGTTATGGATTCTCCACATTCATGACTAAGTAAATGAGCCCATATTGGGGTATATTAAGTCTATAGGAACCTTATTTCTCCAACACTTCAAAAGGACATACCACAAAACCTTGATATTCTCTATCTATTTGTGTAAATACATGGATATCATGTTATTCTTATTAGCATTGATCCAGATGGATGTCGGTGGCATCCCACCTATTCCAACTGGCTCATTTTGGCAGTTTTTTCCTAGTTTTCGGGTCCTTGACTTTTGGGGCCATTTTGAGGCCCTAAACAACGTTTTTAGGGCTCACCATAGTTGGTTGTAGATAATATTTTCATTATGACAAAAACATCTATAGTCCTTGGATAGACCTTTCCAACGGGCTATCGTGCGCTTAAAACGAAGATCGTATGAAAAAGTTACGACCCCGGGAAGTTGATGTACTAACTTACCCAAACAGGGCCCACATGACTTTTGGTGCTTCATCTCCTAGGGTTAGCTTTTTGGATGTATAGGGTTTTTGACATTCCTGTTTATTGTAAAAATACCTTCAGATCCTCATTGTAATGATATTCTTGTGAATGAGTGCAACCATCTCATCTCTTCTCAGAGATAAGCCGCCACCATTCTAGCAAACTTGTTTTCTGCTGCATTTTACAGTTTCAGCTTATTTCCTTATTGAATAGAAACCGATTTTACTGTATATCTGTTATTATGTGTTAAGCATATTTTGATAATAATCTGTATTAATTTTGATCTGCTCATAAAACTCAGATCAATGGTATCATAGCGGTCTAGTCCTTGTCGTTCTTAATGCATGTCCCCAACGAGGTCAGGGTACAAAGAATTGGGTCTTGAGCTTGTTTCTCTTGAGTACAAAAGCTATCACATGCCCAAGAAACCTCTCATGGAGGGAGAAAAGAAAGACGACGGGACATGATATCCCTTCAAAAATTTTCTCAAGGAAGCCCTCACACAATAGAGGAATGAGATGATGGATAGTTTTGTGCAAATACTTCGACAACTACCAACAGGCAACACATCTTCCTCAAATGGAGGTTTCGCCCCCTTAAAAGTACAAATCAACTTCTATATTCCTATATTTGAAGGTTAGATAGACACAGATGTTGTAGAAAAATGGTTGAATCTGCTAGAAGGGTATTTCTATGTCCATAACTTCTCGAATAGAGAAAATATTACTTTTGCGCTCCTCAAAGCCATTCCCCATGTCAAAGATTGGTGGGAAAATTTATGTGAGCAAAAGGAAACAAATGAACCCTCATTATTTACAGTCACGGTCACCTGGGAGTCCTTCAAGGATGATATTAAGGAATGATACTACCCTATTGAAAGTTATGATGACCTATACACAAAATGGACCACACTACGGCAGGAAAGAGACCAAGCAATGCCCGAGTTCACAAATATCTTCCATACCTTGCGCACCAAGCTGGGTATATAATATTCTGAGCGAAATCTAGTGCTCAAGTATCGTGACGCTCTACATAGATACATCCAGGCCAAAATGGAGTTTTTGGACATCTCATCCTTGGGAGCGACCTACCGATATGCCGTCAAAATTGAGTATAAGCTCAAATAAAAGACACGACAATTTGGGCCTAGGAATCACTCACAACAAAATCTAGGAAAGGGTGAACCCAACCCGCAGAACAAAGGACAGAGAAAAGATGAACCACCTCAGGAAAACCATTATGGGCCGCAATCAAAGAAGCACACTGGAAAGACAAAGAAAGATACTGGGAAGTGGTGCGACTTCCATAAGAGCCCCTGGCATAACACTTCTGATTTCTGATCAAAGCAGTCATTGGTGGCTGAGGTGAAAGCCTTTGAATCAAACGTGGGTTTCAACTATGAGTCAGAACCAGAAAGGGGAGACAAATCATTGATGCAGAATCCAGTGCTACTGTTGTTACCACCAAGCTCCAGCCAGGTGAACTAGATGAGCCAGAGGAAGGAGAACACCTTTTTCATTCACAGATGTGGGTGAAGGGTACCCTGCTGCACTTCATCGTTGATAGCGGTAGCCAGAAGATACTCATCTCAATAGATGTTTTCAAGTGACTCGCCTTGCCGACAATGTTGCACCTGCAACCCTACACCATCGGATGGCTCTGCCAAGGAAGCGACATCCGCGTCAACCAATAATGTCACCTATCATATGACATCAAGCCCTTCAAAGATGAGGTATTGTGTGATGTTTCCCCTCTCGAAGTTTGTAATGTTCTTTTGGGCCAACCATATTTATGGAAACACCATGTTGTATATGAGTCTAGGCCTCGCAGTGTTTTTATTACTTTGAACAATAAATTGTATAGGATTCCCGGGGTAGTCCAACCTAGTGTTATTTCCTTGATCTCTTCCAAGCAATGCAGGAAGGTCATCTCTTAGACGGGGAAGTTCGTCTTCTTCGTGATTCACTCTCAGAATGAGCGAAATATCACATCCACATCTAGGGTCTCTGCGACTGACCTCTCCACACAGCAGAAGAAAGTGGATAAGGTCGTGGAAGAATACTCAGATATATTCCCCTCACCTATCGGGGTACCTCTTCACTGTCAGGTCAAGCACCCCAACAATCATACCCCCGATGCACCACTTCCCAATGGGCCAATCTATTGTCGCTCTTTGTTAGAGAATGAGGAGATCAAGCGACAGATCCAATAACTGCTCCACAAGGGTCACATCCGTCCCAACTCATCACCTTGTGGGAGCCCAATCGTGCTAGTACAGAATAAAGATGGAACCTCGTGACTCTGGATTGATTACCGGGCCCTAAATAAAATCACAGTTAGAAACCAGTACCCGATTCCCTGAATCGACGACCTCCTTGATCAACTCACAGGGGAAAAATACTGCAGTAAGATTGATATGAATTCTGGCTACCACCAGGTCCCAATATAACACACAGATTTATGGGAGACCACCTTCAAGTCAAAGGAAGGTCTTTTTGAATGGTTGGTCATGCCCTTTGGTTTGACAAATTCTCTAGCGAGTTTCATGAGGATGATGGATGATATCCTGTGACCATTCACCAATAATTTTGTAGTGGCGTATCTAGATGACATTCTCATTTACAACAAGACTTGGGTAGAACACTTGCAACATATTCAACAGGTTCTGCACACCCTGTGATAGCAAAAGATATACACCAACTTGGAAAAATTCTCCTTTGGCATGGACATGGTCCATTACCTGGGCTACATCGTTGATCAACATGGTGTACATGTGGATCCACCCAAGATCCAAGTCATCCATGACTAGCCAGCCCCAACCACACTCACTGAGCTTCAAAGCTTCTTGTTCATGTTGGGATTCTCCCATATTGCATGGGCTATCAACCAATTAACCATGGGTGGTGGTAAGGAGAAATTTATGTGGGGCCGGTCCCAACAAAAAGCGTTCGATGATTTGAAGTAACGATTATGCTCAGCCCCAGTACTTTCACTACTAGACCTACAACAACCCTTTGAGATCGAGACATATGCTTCAAACTATGCTATGGGTGTCGTTCTCACTCATCACGACCACACTGTGGCCTATCATAGTGAGACACCATCAGATGTTGTTCGTAAGTACCCTACTTAGGACAAATAAATGTACTCCATTGTGCAAGCCTGCGGCCAGTGGAGACATTACATTCTTGGGAAAGAGACAACCATCCACACTGATCATAAGCCACTGCAGTTCATGTAGACACAAGGAAAATTGTAGAATGACCACCATTAGAAGTGGTCCACATACTTGCAACAATTCCACCTCAACATCAAGTATAAAACATGAAGCACCAATCGCGTCGCTGATTGCCTCAGCATACCTCCAGTCACGACACTCACCACAATGTTAGACTCTTGCATCTAGGAGACCTATGGATGGCCCCAACTCTATGAGACAGACCCAAAATTCTCCACCACCTACCAAATGTTGGGCACAAACGCAATTGTCGCTAATTTCCATCTTCAAGATGGGTTTCTGTGTCATCTAGGCCATATCTTCGTTCCATAGTGATTGAGCGAAGCTGATCTAGGAATCCCACTACAACCGGGTAGCAGGACACCTCGATGTCAAAAAGATAGTGACAATGTTGCAGAAACATTTCTACTGGCTGAAACTTCGACAGGAGGTCAACAAGTATATCAAGTCCTGCAATGCCTGCGCTATTTCCAAACCGACCACTAACAAACAGGGCATGTACACCCCTCTTCCTACTCCTAACAGTCCATGGGAATCCATCTCAATGGACTACATGTTGGGCCTCCCTTCCACCAAGCGAGGAAATGAATGCGTTTTTGTGGTTGTTGATCGCTTTTCTAAGATGGGTATTATGGCCACCCGCAAGAAGAGCATCACAAAAGAGGCCATTGCCAAGATCTTCTTTGAACGATTTTGGGTACATTTTGGAATATCACAAACCATTGTCTCATATTGGGATAGTCGATTTCTCAGCACATTCTGCTCGAGCCTCTGGTCACTGCTGGACACAAAGCTCACCAAATCCACGACCTTCCACCCCTAGACAGATTTCCAAACTGAGGTCATAAAGCGAATGATCATGCATATCCTGCGCATGTATAATTCCAAGCACCCTCGCACATGGGATGAGAGTCATCCCTATGTCCAACATAGCTACAACCGAGCCCTGCATAGCTCAATCGACCATAACCCCTTTCAGGTGGGGTTGGGATTCCAACCATTGGGTCCCATAGATGTTGCACTACCCCTTGCGGTCACCTCGACCAAATCATATCCTATTCCAACTGAAGCTGACAAAGCCACCTGGTTCATTGAGAGGATCCAACACATCCGCCAACAGGTCCAGGATATCCTATAGAAGTCCAATGACAAGTACAAGCAACGCCATGATCAATACTTGGTGCCACATAAGTTTCAGGTGGGCGACAAAGTTTGGTTGCACTTGTAGAAAGAATGCCTTACATGACCCCATCGAAAGATTTTCCCACTCTGTTATGGGACGTACACCATCACCAAGGATGTGGGTGATAATTCTGTTGCGCTCAACATTCCTCCTTTCCTTGGCCTGCACCCAATGTTCAACGTGGATCTCCTTCGACCTTATTTCCCACCATTCTTGGAGACCTCAGAGGTAGCAAAACAACTGAAACCAACAGATCTCAACCCCGACTGCATAGAAAATGCATCCAATGATCAGATTGTGAAAAAGCAGGTCAAGGGCACTCGCCAACAAAGTATCCATCTTTATCGAGTTGTCAAAGCAGAGCAACTCCTGCAACAAGGCAAGTGGCTCACCCGGGGCCAAATTCAACAAAAAATTCCTCATCTGTTGGGGGAACTCAATGCAATGGAGACCATTGCTTCATAAGGGGGGAGGATTGATCGAGATGGATTTTGGTGGCCTCCCACCTATTCCAACTATCTCATTTTGGCAGTTTTTTCCTAGTTTTCAGGTCCCTGACTTCTGGGGCCATTTCGAGGCCCTAAACAATGTTTTTAGGGTTCTCCACAACTAGACTATAGATAGATTCAAAGTATCACGAAAAAATGTGTATTCCTCAGATAGACCTTTCCAATAGGCTATCGTGCGTCTAAAACGAAGATCGTATGCAAACTTTACGACCACAAGAAGTTGATGTACTAACTTACCCAAATGAGGCCGACATGACTTTTGAAACTTCATCTCCTAGGGTTAGGTTTCTGGATGTCTAGGGTTTTTGACATTCCTGTTTATTGTAAAAATACCTTCAGAGCCTCATTGTAATGATCTTCTTGCGAATGAACGCAACCGTCACATCTCTTCTTAGAGATAATCCGTCACCATTCTAGCAAGCTTGTTTTCCACTGCATTTTCTAGTTTCAACTTATTTCCTTCTTTAATAGAAACTGATTTTACTGTATATTTGTTATTCTGTGTTAAGCATATTTTGATATTAATCTGTATTCATTTCGCTATGCTCATAAAACTCAAATCATGCATCTTTCTTGAAACTTTTTAGATTTATATTTGGATGTAGCTTTCAACACTTATCTTCAGTGTGACCATCGATATTACAATGGTTACAATGGTTGTTTTTATCTTCTCATTGATGTACAATGGTTTTTGTCTTCTTATCCGTTCTTTCCACTTCTTCTTTCCCTCCTTAGAATTATCTTGGTGATATTTCTACTTGGAACCACTTGATTGGCCTTTCTTATTATCCATGTTCTCTATATATTGTACTTACACACATGCCTCATCGTTTGTCCTAGGATTAAAGAGCATAACTTGCCTTCTTAAATCATTGTTGAGTCCTCCCAAATATTTGTGGAGTACATCCAAGTTCTTGGGTGATATACCCAACATAATGGGTTGTTTTTTGAATTTAATGTACTCTTGTACACTTTTCCTTTGCTTCTATCAGAAGTATAGTTACATTGGTCCTACTCATACCCAATAGGGTAGAACTAGGATTTTATGAGAGTTTTAAACACCTACCACTTAGTTATTGGGGGATCACCCTCTAGCCTAAGTGTCTTCATGTGACTTTCCCACCAAGTTTGAGAATTTCCTTCTAACTTTAATCAAGGAAATGATATATTTTTATCTTATCCTATCTTATGAACACTAAAATAAAATTCTAATTGTTGCAACCATTGATTCAACTTAATACCATCAATATGAATTTGGTAGGGTTAGATGTCTACTTTCACTTCCCCTTTATATAGATATTGGGAAGAATTTATGGTGCTAGAACTTGGTCTCTCCTTCTCATATCCTTTTTTGGGTCTTTGTTGTCTCGACAATTCCGATCTAAGATAGCTTCTAAGTTAGAGCTACCAAACTCCCTGAAAAATCCAAACTTGCTTTCAAGGACTACCATGATGATCTTCATGTTGTGAGAGATGTCACCAAATTTTTCTTCTAGATTTGAGAATCTCTCCTTTGACTCATCCCTTGTATTTCTAATATACTCATCTATCAAGGATAGGGTTTTGAGACTTCTTTTCTACACCAATTTCTATATCCTGTAGCTCCCCACAAAAACCCCAAAGGAAGATTCTCTAATACCAATATGATCTATAAACTATTAAGGATATTCCACTTAGATAATTCATCCCAATATATCTTACAATTTTCTACAATATCTTTTTATGCAGTATTTTCCTTGGTATTAAGGTTAAATATTACTAACTTAGCACATGAAATACTAAATAAACCGAGACTTAACAGAAAGAAGTCAAATAAAATAATACACCATCCACAGAATGGACACAAGATGTATCCTAGGAAAACCCAATACATGAAAAAAATAGCCAAAGGGTGAGGACTATGCCTTGGTCTTTTCTTCTCAACTATGAATTGCAAATACAAAGAAACGCGAATTCACTATGGAATTACTGTGGACACTATATCTAGAATGGCTATTGCAAATTCTTCTAATTCCTCTATTTGTATCCAATATCCACTCCCTTTCTCTACTCAATTGTATAAAAATAATCAATTCAATATTAATGGAACCCCTTCCTATATAAGTGGTCTAATATTCAACAATATCTTGATAGTCATCTAAGGTTAGGGTTAAGTATTTTGAATGCCTCAACTCTTGATTGTGGTTATGGTTTTGGAGCCTCTAGACTTTCTTGTGAGCAATGGGAGTTGATGTGGCATCCATTAGGTATCATTATGGTCAATGGAATAGGTCAACTTGTGGGAGGCATAAATTCCTCATACAAACTCAAATTGAGGTGATCTTTGCACCATTAGAAAGCTCTCAATATGTAGAATAACAATGAGAAGATGGGAACTTTGTTTGCAAATTTTCACTTCAAAAAATGTCGTTTTATGCCTCAAACATGCTCCATATGTTTATGGACACCGAATCCCCAAAAAATGACATGCCTCTAAAATGGGCTCTATAAGCTAGTAACTTGAAGTTTTCATCTCATAAAGAACCAAAATAGATGAAAATTTATATAATAGTCCATTTAAAATTAGCCTTTCACCTACAAAATAATGGGAAAATATAGGTACCGAATAGGAACTTGTTCATCTTTTGAGAGGTTACAATCAAAATCATCCATGGACTTAGGATGAAAATTTTGTTTGAAAGATGGGATTCTTACAATAGAGTTGTCCACACCCCCCCAATAAGCCTCCTTTTAAAATTTATTTTGGATTTTTTCTATGTTAGAAACCAATTCCTTGAGAATGATAAAAAGTCAATGAATAATAGTCCACTTTGAGGGAGAAACCTCCTTTTACAATACATTCAATGTACAAGATGAGATAATATGATCTGAAGACTAGGTGTCCTTGGTATATAGATATGATACAAAGGGTACAATTATAATGAAAGGGTATAATAAAGGGTTCTAGCCTACATACAAATATAACACTAGAAATGTAATAATTCAATATTTATGGCTTAATAAAGGGTTTTATACTTAATATGGATCTTAATCTATGGATAACATGCTCCCTCCCATTCAATTTACAAGTTGTGTCCTCAACACTTGACTAACTATGGGTGTTTATGCATGAAGAGATAATCTTCTCATGTTGCCTCTTCCACTGGTAGGTTCTTACATTTGATAAGGTACTCAATAATTGCTCAATTTCATAGTCGATTAATCCTTGTTTCAAGGATTGTTTTTGGTTCTAGTATGATTTTCCCTTCTTCATTAATCTCTGGTAAGATAGTTTGGACTGGGATCTTGTCATCGATTAGCTTCTTTAAGAAAGAAATGTGGAATACTGAATGTACACATGAATATGGAGGCAACTCTAATTTGTAAGCCATATTTCCAATCCTTTGCAACACCTTATAAGGGCCATAATATTTGGGTGATAATTTATTATCCTCATTTTGTTTCTTGAGGGTCATCTATTTATATGGTTGTAGCCTAAAAAATACCCAATCGCCCACTTCAAATTCCCTTTCACTGTGTTGTTCATCAACTTCTCTTTTCATCCTATTTTTTTCCATAGCCAAGTTGTCCTTCAATAGTTCTAAAACTACTTGTTGGTTCCCTATGTGGTCCTCCACTGCTTGAAACTTTGTATTCCCTTTCAATGGAAATGTGATGGATGGAGGATGATATCCATAAAGTGCTAGAAATGGGGACATTTTTTATGAAGTATGGAATGATGTGTTGTACCACCGTTTTTCCAAGGGAAACCACTTGACCCATTGTGTCTATTTATAAAATGTAAAGCAATGAAGATATCCTTCTAGACATTTATTCACAATCTCAGTTTTCCCATTGGATTGAGGATGGTAATATGAGCATGATCCAATTGAGTACCCAAAAAAGAAAATAATTCAATCCAAAATTTTCCAGTGAAAATTGGATCTGTCACTTACAATAATCTTGGGGACTCCATGTAGCTTTTGAATTGTTTAGATGAATGTTGTGGATATTATACTTTCTTTAAAAGGATGAGAAATAGAGAAAAATGGGCACACTTTGTCAATCGATCCACTACTACCATGATGACATTATTTCCTTTATATTTGGGTAAATCTGTAATAAAAATCCATTGAAACTTCTTCCCACCTTTGACTTGTTATAGCTAATGGTTGTAAGAGACCCGACCTGGAATCATTATTCCATACAAAATTATCTAATGCACTGGGGTCCTCTTGTAGTTTTTAAAAGATCTTGCATACATATTTATCCTGCTTCCATTATTATGTTGGTAGACCACACATTCAGACACAAACTTTTGGACACCATTTTTAAGACCTTCCCATTTTTAAGAACATTGAATGTCCTCCTATAGGAGAAGTGTGAAATTCCATAAGGACCTTCTATTTGAGTTGGGAATTATTACATAAATATAGGCGATTGTGATACCATAGAAAATCATTATTCCATACAAAATTATCTAATGCACTTGGGTCCTCTTGTAGTTTTTAAAAGATCTTGCATACATATTTATCCTGCTTCCATTATATCCTTGCTTCTTCGACCCAATCAGATTGTGGAATATAAATAACACATAGTGAACCCTTTGTTTCTTCTTCTTTCCTTTAAAGTGCATCTACCACAATGTTATGTTTTCCTTTCATGTCGATAATTTCAAATTCATAACCTATCATCTTTTTAACTCATTTTTGTTTCTCTTTTAAATATAATCATTGCTCCAAGAAGTACTTCAAACTATCATGATATGTTTCTACTTTGAATTGTCTTCCTATTAGGTAAGGGCACCATTTCTTAACTTCATGTAGTATGGCCAACATTTATTTTTCATAATTTTGTTTTCCTTTTAGTTGGTTGATTTCAAAGGCAAGGGGCATTCCTTATTGCATTAAAATTGCACCAATTCCATGGCCTGAGGCATCACACTCCACAATAAATGTTTGTGTAAAGTCAAGTGTGGCTAGGATAGGAGTTGTACACATAGCCTCCTTAAGTTTTTCAAAATATTTGGTTTCTTCTTGAATCCAAGAAAAAACTTCATTCTTTAATAATGTTGCTAGAGGTGCCACTATTTGACCATAGTTATTGAAAAAATTGCAGTAATATCYTGCCAATCCTAAGAATCCTCTAAGTTTCTTCAAGGTTTTGGGAATTGACCATTCCCTCATAGCTTTAGTTTTTTTAGGGTCCACTTTTAAACCTTCATGAGATACAATATGACCCAAATATTCCACTTCTTGAACCCCAAAGGCACACTTGGAAGACTTTGCATAAAGTTGTTGCCCTTCCAGAATTTGTAATACATTATCAACATGTTGTACATGCTCTTCCCAATATTTGTTGTAGATTAGTATGTCATCAATAAATACTAACACAAATTTTCTAAGGATTTTAAAATAGAATCCATCAAGCATTGAAATGTTGAAGGTGAATTAGTAAGTCCAAATGGCATAACCAAAAACTCATAATGACATTCATGTGTTCTAAAGTTTGTTTTGGGATTGTCTTCCTGCCTCATTTTGACTTGATGATATCTCGAGTTAAGATCCAACTTAGTAGAGTAAATTGTTCCATGCAATTCATCTAACAATTCATCAATGAAAGGAATATAAAACTTATCTTTGAAGGTCATTTTATTGATTTGTCTATCATATGGACAAATATACCATGAACCATCCTTATTTGTAACCATCACTACCGGTGAATAGAAATAACCTTGCCTAAGTTGAATGATGCCCGACTATAACATTTCTTGGATCATACGCTCAATATCACTCTTCTGTGCATACATATATTTGTAAGGTGTAATTTTAGGTGGTACACTTCTTGTTTGCAAATGAATATCATGGTCATGATATCAAGCAGGTAGAAGACCCTTAGGAATCTCTCCAAATACCTTGGAGTGGTTGTTGATAACTATTTGGAGATCCACTGGAGCAAAGGATATAGATGTTTGAACATCTAGTGAGCACAATTGTTCAATTACACCATGGTGTCCCTTTTTGAGTAATTTTTTCATGCTATTAGAGATTATCACCTTAGAGGGTTTCCCTTGGATACCTCTAAGCTCAATTTCCTTACCTTCAAAATCTCATGAAAATATATTGAAAATTAAGGACCATTGTTCCCAATGATTGTAACCATTGGACCCCTAATACAACATCAACACCACCCACTTGGATGGAAATAATGGGACTATCCAAAATAATCCCCAATATTGAGATTAATACTATGGCACTTCCCAGAACAATTTATGGTACCTCCATATGCAATCATTGCTTGAAACTACGGTGTTAGAAATACAAAGAAATTGAGATATTTTGCTAATTTGTAATTGGTGAAGTTATGGGTACTACCATAATCAATCAATGTTGTTACCTTTTTATTTTTGTTGTATCCTTGTATCTTGAGGGTTTGTGGAGTACTGATGTTGGACAATGCATGATAATAAATCAATGGAGTAGTCTCTTCTAGATCTAGATCTTCTGATGGTTCCAATTCTTGATCTTCTTCCTCTTCACAGTCTATGTAGAATAATTTATTCTCACCGAATTTATTCCCATTACTGTACTTGTTTTCATAGTTGAAACATAATCCCTTTTCTCCTGTTTCATCCATTTGCTTATGTTTCAACCTTGTTGATTAAGGTACAGTTGTCTTATGAACACCAAAATGATCTATGCTACTTGTGCATGCTCCAATGGTAGACTTGTGTGTAGCCTTATTCTTGGCTTGAATATGACGAGTATATTGCATAGCTTCCATAATATTTCCATGATGTTTAGGAAAAGCTCATGTTTAATGTCTTCTTTTAATCCACCCATGTAAGATTCCAACTAATTTTCATTACTTATGTCATAAACCTTTGTGTCCAATACCTAAAATTATAATCTTCAATATCACCTAAGTGATTTATTATTGTCAATTTATTGAAGTATTCATATTCCCAAACTTTCCCGTATTGTGCTTCTAAGTCTCTTGTAATTGAAGCCCAAGTATAATGATAAGAAGGGGGCTTCCATTTAAATACCCACTGATTCCATTGATATGGTTTTATCTCAAAGTTCAAAGTTGCTATGTGAACCTTTTGCTTATGATTCATAATATTATGCAATTCAAAATATTGGTCTATTTGGTTCACCCAAGTAAAGATCTATGTTCCATCAAACTTTCTTAATTCAACCTTGGGAAGATTCACTCCTTTTCGAGACCATCCATAAGTAACTCCATTATTGGAGTTAAATCCCCCTGAAAAATTCTTATTATTGGAAATTTGTTCAACCTGAATACTACCTTTATTTTCATTAGTCCCTTCAGAAACCTTATCAATTTTAGGGAACATCCCATTTAATGCTTCCATAATATTTTGTTCCATTTGTTCCAACTTTTTTTCCATTTTTCTTTTCATATGTTCCTTATTTGCATCCATCTTTCTTTCCATTTATGTTTGAGTATTCATCAAATCAAACTTTTTCATTGACTTATCATTCAATTCATTGATTTGACTGTCCAATTTGTATATCTGGTTTCGTATCTCCTCATTTTTTTCATGAGTCATGTAGGAGCTTTCAACAGGTTTAATTTGTGAAGTAATTTTTGGATCTTTCTTTGGAGCCATGGAAAAAAATATCATCTTCCATGGACTATATCTCCAAAATTATAGGGAACCAAAAATTGAAATTTTGACCACTTGTACTAAGAAATTTCTCCTTAGTCTCCACAAAATTTCACTATCTAAAACCTCCCAGAAAAAAAAATACAGCGAAAATCCCAAGATGACTCGTTTAAAACTGAATTTAGGATAAGTCAAAAACTCTATATTCCATAGGCTATATATCAAAAAGAATAACAACCCAGAACTTGAAATTTTTACCAGAGGTACTTTGATATGTATCCTAAGTAACATTGAAATTTCACTATCTGAAGTTTCCCAAAAAAAACTTTGTAAAGAAAATTCCACAATGATTCACTTGAAGCAGCAAAAATTTAAGATCGATGTTCTGAAACCAAATGTTAGGAACCAACGCCTTGAGAATGATAAAAATTCAATGAATAACAATCCAATTTGAGGGGGAAACCTCCTTTTACAATATATTCAATGTACATGATGAGATAAGATGATCCTAATTTTAGGTCTCCTTGGTGTGTGTAAAATGAAGGGTTCTAGTCTACATACAAATATAATACTAGAAATGCAATAATTCAATATCTAGGGATTAATAATGGGTTTTATACTTAACATGGGGATTTGTTTAGGGCTTAATATTCCACCCTTGCCATTGGATATTGTGTATGGAAATTATAAAGCATGAATATATGCCTCAAGTGATGCAATGAAGGTAGAAAAGTTCAGAGACATGATAAGGAAAGTACACTTATAGGTTCAAGAGAAAATAAAGAATCCTCAATAGAAATGCAAGATGAGACATTATAAAAAAGAATCGAAAATACCTTCCAAGTAGGAGGCATAGCTTGGTTTCACCTTAATAAGAAAATGTTATAGGGACTACAAATAAAATCAAAGCCTTGAGATATGGACCTTCCAAAATATTGGATGAAATAGGAAAAAATGCTTATAGAATCAGCCTTCTACCTTATACATGCATTTAATTACTAGTAAATTTAGATATCCTAAAACTCTACGATCCATCCATGCTCGATGAGGATGAAGGAAACCAAATATTACCTTCCATAGAATATTTGGCACCAAATGCACATTTAGAATTACAAAGGACACAATTCTACAAAAGAAGGATTAGGATTACTAGAATGGGTCAATAACAACTTGATCATGTGGGATTGAAGGGTTAGATACCAACCAAAGAAAAAAATGGTACTCCAAGGAGAAAGCTTAGGAATTGCTTCCTCATATCCTTCAAAACTAAATATTTAGGAGAGAAAAAGCCTCCCAAAATGGGAAGGGAAGATCAAAAATCAATCTCACAAGTACCATATGAATATGTTGATGATTTGTATGGAGAATATTATAATTTGGGACATCTCATGAAGGTGTTGTTTTGTCAAATTTGGTCCATCAACTTCCAACTCCGTTTTGGGGCCTTAACCAACATTATGTTTTCCTTGTGATAGATGAGGGTTGTTTTAAGCTTTACTCATCATAGGTACAATTTTCTCTTCATATTGATATATTTCCAAGGTGATATTGTGCACCTAAAACAAAAGTTATATGCAAAATTTATGGCCCCGACAAGGTAATGATCCAAATTTTCCTCGCATATCCAAGTGGTGACCATGTCAACTCACCATAATATGAATATGTGGAGTTAGTAACATGTGGAAATCCACTAAAGGTTTCTAGAAGTCTCATGGAGGTTCTAAGAAGGTTTCAAAATTATAAACGTAACTCTAATTGCATCTATTAAAAACCTATAAGAAGGTGGGAAGGGTTAACTTTTTCACTACCTATTGATTGTTCCAATGTGTGAACAAGAATGTGGAGATACAAACATAACAAAGGGATAGAAGCATATTGTAGAGGATTATAGATGACCATAATGTTTCATAACTTTGTGGTGAGATTGGACATCTTTGTAATATGTATTGTGATCTCCATAATATAAGAAGATGGGAGGCACGATCCATAATTAAAAGTTGGTTTTCCCATATGGGTTTCCATGGTAAATATTTGTGTCCCATTGTGTGGATTTGTTATTGTATTCTATCTCATATGTCACAATAGTTAAATAATCTTAATGGTCTGGTTTTTTTTTAAGTTTTTGTTAAAGCATTAAAAATAGAAAATGATAGTTGGACAATTGAGTATAGTCTCACTGTAGTAATTTTAAGTTTATATCTATTTTTGTGAGTCAATCATTGGAACATACAAGGCAGAATAAAATTAAATCCTTGTCCTCCACACATTCATTTCCTTTGAAAATATGAGCTCAACTTCCTTCACTCTTCATATATGTTACATCCATGTTTCCATTATCTTGTCAACTATGTCATAATTATTTTACACATGTTTGGTGTTGAGATAATTATTGGAGAAGAGTTATGTTTTTTTATTGCAATGGAGAGATAATATTGGGAAAAACAGTTTCCACTAATACAACCATATTCTCAATGAACTAAACCATAATAGAGCCAATCTTTTCTAGAATTTACCAATGGTTGTCTTAACTATGAGATTATAATGGTTGTACCACTATCTTGTTGGAATACTGAGAGGGGGAGGGGGTAAATAAATATGATAACTTAACCACTTTTAACCACAATATATATTATTTCACTTTATCAACAATGTTCAATGGTTTATCATCAATGTAAATAATAGGATTCCCTTAAGGGACTGAAATTCCTACCTTAAAAGTCTTTATGAGTTCCCTAATTCCATGGACACCATTCCTATTGTCCCTACAAAGGAATAATTTTTTTATTTAGATGACATAGAGTTCGGGGTTAAGCGGCTCGCAAATGGGAAAGCTAAGGACATTGAAGGTTACCAAGCTGA
>SNQJ01S0010107.1:213002-233637 GCA_010110895.2 Picea sitchensis | reverse complement strand
CTCAAGATTTCTTGTCGTTTCTCTTGGTTTCCCTCTCTATATTTCACAAGGAGAATTTTTTAAGCAACATATTTTTATAGGGTTTCTTTACTTGTATATGGGGCGTTTGGTATCCGTTGCAATGGAACCACTCATTGCATTGGATCCCAAACCCTATCTCTATCAATTTTCTTTAAAAAAAATGCTTCTGCAGTTAGCAGTGCACACTGTACAGGAATAGCGCACTAGTGCACATGTTCCTATCAACAACAACATTAAATTTAAAATGCAAATAAAAAAAAATTTAATACCAAAAGCATCATGCTTTAAATTTGTTCACAGTTTCAACAATGCACAACAAATAGTAATTAGACATATGTGATTCTATTAATTTATAGAGAACCACGTGAATATAATAATTTGTAAACAAAATGTTTTTGATTTTGTAAAAACACGTTAATCATATACCGGTGTGTATACATATGTTTGACGCACTGGTGCATACTATTTTCTTATATGCATTGCAATCTTATTTTGTAAAATATATTTCATAATTTCTATATCTAATAATTCCTGGATTTTTTTATAGAAGATGGTCGATAGAAGTTCAAGGAAAACAAATTATTGTAGCGAGCATGATGGTATCTCATCCCAACAAGAGAACAATGCAAGTTCTTTAAGTTTTATTAAAAGTTAATCTATTTGAATTATTTGTAGGTTTAAATTAATGATGTGTATTGGTTAAGGCATGTCATGCAAAGCAAAAACTTGAAGAAACTCAATAAAATTGTTCGCAATCTGAGTGCAAAAGAGTGTAAAAGATTTATGTAATTATTGCAAAGAGAGGAATTATGTGGATCAAAAGGTAATCAACATGAAGTTTTTCTTTGACTTTTTACTAAAAATGAATTTCTTAACATTAATCGCTAACATGTTTTAAACACTCGATTTCACATTTTTGTAATGTTGTGCAAGAACCAATAGCGAGGGAATGGAATGTAATCCTAAGAAGATAAAAATTATGAATGATGTAAATGATGTTGATTTGGTCCTTAGTTCATATAGAGTGGTGTTGGAAATTAACGGGAGGGGGGATTTGTTTTATAAAACTATGAGGGATATAGTGGAAAGAACGTATAGATGCACTTTCAACTTACAATACAAAAATCAACCCAATGAATCCATAAATCAGGTTATATATAAACTACAGGAAGCGTTTATGGAGCAACGGTCAATGAGACCCGTAAGACTTGCAATAAAAAAAACTTACAATAACAAAAAACAATAATTTAGAAAGTATTATTACTAAACATGTTTTTCTATAATATGTCCCAAAATTTACCAAATTATTTTTTTTTGCTATATTTACTTTCATGTTGATTTAAAAAAAAATATTGAGCTTTTCATTTTTTATGAAGATTATGCAAATTCCAAGGGACAAACGAAGGGAAAACCAATACATGTTGATAGGGATGTCCACACAAATGTACAAAGAGATGATAAAAGAAATGAACATAATTGCATTGCAGGAGTAGCCATCTAAACAACAACGTGCATCAGAGGTATGCAATAATTGATTTATTCTTTTATGTACATCGAATTTAATTATCGCATGAAATACCAATTTTCAAATGTTTTGTTGCACAAAAGAAAAAAAAATGGAACCCATTCAACAATAAGATGGGGCAAGGAAGAAGAGGGTTGATTGCAAAGTTTGTGAGTGCTTATGTTTTTTGTCTTACTTAAGATTTCATGTTTTTTGTAATCTTCATATTTAAATAATTAATTTACACTTATCCATGGATGTCTTCTAATACGTGCTAACATACAAAGAAGAGACAACTGAAGAATTGATCAACATTGGATTAAGTATAGCTTGTGAGTATATGTTGAAGTATCAAGGTTTAATTGAACAATTTGTAAGTAGCATTGTTGTTTAACTTCCTTTATTTTATAATCAATGGAGCAACAAGAAACCTTTATATTAATTATATCGACTATGTTTTGTCATAGCGTATTAAACATGCCAGAAATAAGTATGGAGTGCAACCAACATAATAGATTTTGAGAGACGACATGCAACATCGCTTCAAAATAATGTGTATTTTTTATGAAATAGTCATTGCTATGGTATGATTTTTTATTTACGCAATCATGTATATTCTACTATATAAATGTAGATATACTTATTTATTTCTATGTTTCTAGATGGAACATGAAGAGGTGGAACATAAAAAAATGAGTCGATCAATAAAACATTAGGTTAAATAACCAAAGTACAATATCGCCTACAAGTGATGAACAAATGAGGTATGCACACAACTTGAGCAATGACAATAGTTCAAGCGATGAATGACAATCAATACAATTGAATATTATTGCAAGTTGTATGCTTTGAAATATTTGTCTGTGAAAATTAGGGATTTTGTTTAATGTACTCAACAAATTGTTTCAATTGCATGAGGAAATGTTACCAATAAGTGTAACAATTACATATTGGTTGCATTTTGATTATTGTGGACCTTTACGTTGTCCCATTTTGTATGATGATGGGTTTCGTATTCATATATAATAAAGTATGTTTTTTAGTCTATTGCAATGTCGAATGTTGTAAAATGTTGTGTTCTTGATTAATTAATATATGGACTATTTACATTGTTACAAATAATAGAGGTGCAATCCGTTGGATAACGCATTAATGTAATCATTATATCAAAATGAAATAACAAAAATATATAAAAAAATATTTGATTTTGAGATGATTTGCTGAAAATTTGTTAAAAAAAAAATTAATTAAGGTATATACATATCGGTGCATTGTATTCTTTTGAACTCACTAAACAATGTGTGCCTTAAAATAGACAGTGGTGCATTTTTATGCGTCATACACACTGATGGATATTAATTACATTGAATCATATGTGCTAAAAATTGTGAAAAAGCATTGTTACTTTAAATGACATAATGTACGAGTACACTTATCATTTCAAAATATTACGGTGCTCATGATTATAATATGCACTGGTGGTTTACATATAATATATGCATCGGTGATTTTTAAGTTTATGTATGGACCAGTGCATGTTACATAAACACACACCAGTGCGTGTTACCGATACAAGTAACGAAAAAAAAAAAAAAAACTCAGCTAAAACCTTCGCTACGAATAATGATAGTTGTAGTGGAGATTATTCGTAGCGGAGGTTTTTTGAAAATTTTGTCCAATCTTGTAACACTAAAAACCTCCGCTACAAAATGTTCTCCTTGTAGTGGAATACCTACACCTAATAGGCATTGCTTACAACCAAGGTTACCATTTGACTATAAAAATGCCACCTTTTGAAATTGTTTATAGGAAAAATTGTAAAACTCCTATCTCTTCATCTAATCATGTTCATATACAATGGTATGAAATGAGATCCTTCAAAAGATGGAAATTATAATTAATAAAAATAAAAACAACAATAAATCGACCCATAATTAGTGTAAGAGTTAGATAAACTCTAAATGAGAATTTTAAATAAGAGATAAAATATTTGTTTTAATTAAAACTTAAAGAAGGTTTTTCAAATATGTCAAAATATCTCGAATATATTGTGGTCTTTTTTAAATTATAGGTAACTTAACCTACAAACTTACTTTACCATCCCAATTAAAGAATTGTGGTCTTTTTGAAATCCTTCAAAGAATAGGTAACTTATCATACAAACTTTCTTTACCATCCCCATTAAAGAGAATTCAATTTGTTTGTCATATAAATTTGCTTAAGCAATATATCACCAATCCTAAACATGTTATTAATGTTGAAAGTATAACTATAAAACATGGTTATGAATTCATGTATCACCAATCCTAAACATGTTATTAATGATGAAAGTATAACTATAAAACATGGTTATGAATTCATGGTGAAATGAAATTGAAGAAATAGTAGAGTAATAATTTTCTCTTTTTGAAAGTTATACGTTTAAGGGTAAGAGCTTTAAGAAATAGAGAAATTGACAAAATTAAAATTAAATGGACTTATTATAATAAAACTAAATGTTATTTGAGAAAGAACTAATGTAAGGAAAACACAGTATCCTCATTTATTATTGATAATGATATTGGTTATGATGCATGTTCCCCCAGAGGTTCTAAGGAAATTAGCAAGCTTACACAGGAATAATAATAAATGTGAATATTTTGATATTTAAAAAAAAAAAAAAGTTATATAAAGGATGTATTGTTATAAAGAAAAATTAAAATTATTATGATTTATTAATAAAAGATACAAAATTTGTCGTAGATAATTCTTATTATTATCTATATATTAAATGTAAATTATTGAAAAAAATAAAGTAAGGATGAAGATCGATCCAAGCATAGAACTCTAAGAAGGAGATTGAAAATCCAAGAGATGTTCCACTGAAGATACATAATATATCTCAATCTCAAGACATGTCTAGTTAGATTATCAGATTATGTGGTCCAGTGGCTATATGTGAGTGTATTACTCCTTGTTTTTGATAGTGTGATGGGCATATCCTATGACCTTTCTTCTTGAAATAATATTATAAATAAGCAGCAAAATGATGAAATTAATATTATTATGAATATTAATGTGCATCTTCTATTCTATTTGTCGTTTGTTTTTATGTTTTATGTAATTTATAATTCTATTGTGAATATTGTTATAGGATTTCTTCTCTGGATATTATTAGAAATAAACATTTTATGTACTTGTTATTTCATTTTAAAGAATGGCGAAATTATGGAGATTGAATTTCCATTCTTCATTTTATTTGCTATTTGTTGTTATGTTTCATGTAATCTACAATTCTACAGGGAACATCAAATATTTGTTTGAATTTGTTTCCATACAAAATTTATATCCAACAATAAAAAGTTGCAACAGACGTAAACCTAGCAAAGTGATTAAACATTTGTAGTATCATGATGTGATTATAGATAAAACTACTGTAATGCTTCATATGTTCAATTAAAATAATAAATAGTAAATAAGTGGTCTTAAATAATAAATTAAACTAAAAATAATAATAAGAAATTATAACAAAAGAAAAAAAAAGAAGAAGAGAAATCACTAAAAAGGGATGAAAGAAAGCTAAATTAAAAAAAAAAAATTAAAACTGCATGATGACAACGAGAACATATGCATGGAGTTTCTTTGCATGGATGGAAAAACAAATTCTATATAATGAAGATGGAGAAGAAAGTTTGACATATTTTGCTTGGGCAATTAATGGAAAGGCTTGGAAGTTGGCTTAGGTAGTTGATCGAGCGTTCAAGAGCTCTCAATCATGATGATTGAGAGGTTGTTTGGGAAGAGAGTTGTCCCCTACAGTTTGTTGTGGTATGTTGGATCAAATATTGGTGCGTAAAATTTCAACATTCATAGTTTTGTAAGTAAGTTGATTTCTTCAACTCCCAGGTCAGTTTTTCACAACTCACTCCTTGTGAATTATGTTATAAGGATTAATGTATCTTTATTTTTATCAATTAATGGTTGAAAATAGTTATTTTATTTATGCATTTAGATATATTATCATTTGAGTCATTACATATGGTATCAAAGCCAAGTTCTATCCCTCAAATCCGATGGACCTTCTATTGATTAAGGTTGGTTGTCATTGATGTCAACCCTTGAAGAAAGCCCGGTAGAACAAAGGTTTGGGTAATGAACCCAATATTGTTTGATGTAAATATGACTCATTATTGTTTTTTCATGGTTGATAAGAAGTAAATATGGATGAACTCCAAAGTGGTCCCCTTATGGTGAAAGCCCTCACGGAAGACGCTTTGTGGTTGAGTTATACTAGTAGTATGGTTAGAGAACTCATTCTTAATTGTGGAATAATGAGATGAAGGAAAGTAGATTTGTCGGGGGAAAATATCCTAGATGGATAGTACTTGTCATGTCATTTTAGATGGTATGTGGGCGTGACATAATTCCTCCGCGGTTAGAGAGTTATGGCCATGAGAAGTTGGAGACCAGGGGTTTGGGTAATGGACTAAGTTTGTTTGATAATTAACGGTATGAGTTATGATATATTATTTTTAGATAATACTATTCTATATGGATATTAAATGTCATACCATTTCCAGTGGTATGTAGAGCGTCCACATAACTCCTTACGGTTTGTGAGTTATGGCCTTCTGAAGTTGGAGGGACCCTCATATGTCATATAGAAGCCCCAAAAGGTCAAAGTAATCCAAAAGTGGTTTTAAGAGATTTTAAAAGGGTAAATAATAAAGAGAAGTGATGAGTGTATTATAATTTAAAGTGAATACAAAATAAAATAATTTTGTAATAAATTTAATGGAGAGAAATTAGAAGTGGACCCAACCTAAAATAAGGAAAGTGAGAAGTGGAATGAAGTGACCTAGAGATGTTTTAAGGAAGCTACTTGGAGTTATGGAAATAAGAGGCAAGGCTCTCTCATTTTAAAGGTTAACTTTAGGGAATATTTAATATCTATAGGTGTATGATGTTTACAAGTGATATCTAAGCCTAAATTCAGAGAAAAGTGAAGAAAAAGCTGGATCACAAGGAAGGATAAATTCTTTTATTCAGTGTTTTCTAAGGTATGTTATTTACAAAGTCACATATCACCATTTTCACTATACATTTTCTTCTATAATGATTCAAAGATCCTTAGAATTGCTATACAGAGTGAGAAAACATATCAATTATGTGGTAAAAATCATCTTTTTAGGTGGTTGTATTTTGGGAGTTGCACTCTTTGGAAAATAGTGTTTGTGGCCAATCCCGAAACTTGTCAAAATAAGGTGTTTCGGGTCAAAACGTCACTTAACTTATTCATAACAGATCTAAATTTGTTGAGACCAAATGTGTTGGTTAGGGTATAATAGTTAGTATGTTTTCGAACAATTTCAGATCCATTCATCAAATATTTTGTCACGAGGCACACTCTACAAGGTCTCTCTATAGAATAACCCAGAATTCATCAAGGTATGTCATTTTTGCTATAACTTCTTTTATGAGAGGTTCAAAGTAGTGACTACTTGGAGGAATTACGCATAAAACTTCTTGAAAAAGAACATTTATGTCGGAGTTTGGATCTTTATACATTGGGGTTCAAATTCCCAGTGCACTTCAAGTTGGGTTGTTGACTAATCCAAAACTAGGCATGTGAGACTAAAGAAAGGTTTGATAAGAAAATGATAGTCTATTGTATTTAAAAGTTAAGGAAGGTTTGAAGGAATGTGATAATTATACACGAGGTCTATTATAGAGCTACAAAATCAGATTTGGATGATAAAAGAAATTGATGAGAGTTTAGTTTGTGATACATGTGGAGTACATGGATTTGAGACAAGCAGGTTGATGAGTTAAGCACATACATGAGGTGTATAGTTGATGATGTTAATTTTTATATTGATGATTCATGATTGATTAGTAGTTGACACATGATTTATACATACTTGTTACATGGTTGGATACACTTGTTTATAGTACGAGGTTGATTCTGAGGTTGGTGCATGGTTGATGCACTTGTTTATGAAATAGGTTGATTATAGTTGAAATTTTATGTTGATGCATGGATTAGATTTGTTGGAAATGCACGGAGTTCTGTTGATTTATATCTCCCGGTGATAGTGTGATAGTGGTTACACCATTCTACACCCTACTACTTGAGGTGGGAGGATGGGGCAGACAGTGGTTGTAGCCATCTTAGGTTGTATGCAGGAGGAGAACATAGGGGTTCATAGCCTCCCTTGATTGTAGCTAGAGAATTGGGGAGTTGAAGCTTCCCCTGAGGTTGTAGCTGAGAAACTAGAGGTTGGAGCCTCCTTCCGATTCAAATTTGAAAACAAAGGAAGTTGAATTGCTTCGATGAATGTAATTCTTCAAGACATATAGAAGAAAAAAGCGATGGTGGTTTTCTCAATTTAGTTTCCGTAAGGCTGCTTGGGGTCTTGTGTATGTGTGATTGTCCATTTGTTCATTTCTTATTTACTATGTAGTTATTGGATAATAATGCTTCATTGATTATAACACTTGGATTATATGGTTAAAAGGGATTAAATTGATCTATTACTAATTCACCCCTCGGTAATCAACAATTGGTAT
This sequence comes from Picea sitchensis, assembly GCA_010110895.2. NCBI lineage: Eukaryota > Viridiplantae > Streptophyta > Pinopsida > Pinales > Pinaceae > Picea > Picea sitchensis. The sequence continues at coordinate 225,563 of SNQJ01S0010107.1, read as the reverse complement.
TAGAGCAAAGGGGTTCAGCAGGAAGCAGAGTTTAGTGCTTGGAAGGAGGATCATGGATTATTAGGAATGGAGTACCAATGTTTAATGGAGCCGGAATGGTTTAAGTATGAGATGGAGGCGAAGGATGAAAGTATTTTTATAGGTATAGGGACATTATATTTGGGTATCGGTTGTTAAAGGATATGATAGTTCAAAAAGGAAAAGACTACAACCAAGAAGGAAGTGAAGAAGCATAACAAAATAGCAATGGATTTCATGGGAAGGATTACAGCACCGTAAGAGAAAAGGTTGCATTAAATGTTCATTAGCCAAGAACTTTGGGATAAGTTACATGACATATATTCTTCACCATCATAGATTGAATATGCCAAAGAAGATGCAGATAGAACAAGAAGAAAGATGCTCATCATGTAAAACAAATTAAGAAGAAGAAAGAGTATTATGAAGTAGAAGTTGATTACAAGAAAAATTAGTCAATGCAATTAAATATCTAAGAGGAAAGAAAGAGAAGAAAACAAGTCATCCAAGAGAATTGATGAAGCAAAAAGCAAAGTGTTCAAGGTTAAAGGATCAGCAGGTCATCAATAAATTTAAAACTCAACTAGAAGAGGCCGGGATAATTTAAGAAACTCTAGAATATCAAAGAAATGTTTAGAATCCAACACTTAGCTTACAAAGGAGACCACGGAAAAGAGAAAATATATTGATGGATCATCTCAAGGAAATAAGCAATGACTTAAACCAACTTGGGGAAGGAAGTTTAGTCACAGAAAAGAGAGAATGGAAGAAGAAATAATTGCATTGAAAATCCAACTTGAAGCAAAGAGAGAAACAGGGAAAGAGGTCGCAAAGTCTCGGATAATGAAGAAAGAGAACATGTTGAGAATCTTGAAGAAAGTTGTCACACTAAGAGTCAAAATCCCGACAAGCTCAACAAAAAGTTGAAGAGACAGAAACAACAACATCAGTTATAGAGAATGAAGCACTCTCTACGTTGCTAGAAAGAATAGAGAAAACATAAAGAGTTATCACGAGAGTATAAAGGAAGGAATCATGGTCGGCAGTCTAAGAAAACTATTGAAGATGCATCTTCAAATTACCATCCATGTTCAAGCCACAAAAAGCTTCAATCATGATCATGATTAGTCCAAGAAAAAATTGAGGAAAGGACTGCATACAAAGAAGATCATTCACTCAGGTATGAAAATTTATTTTATGGTCATTGTTTTATTGTACTAACTTTGGACGTATAAAAGGTTAGGTGCGGGGATTATAAAAAATGTTCAAGCGAGAAATGCCTATGTAGTGTACGTGTGATAGTGTTACAAATGTCGTAACTATGGATACATAGCCGGTGATTGTAGAAACATGGTCGATACTTCCATGAAGAGGAGAATCACCCGATATTCCAGATATAAGAAAGTATGGATAAGAAGAAAGGAAGAACAGGTGAACAAAGACCGGGTACGAGAGATCACAATATTGGCAATAAAAGCGAGATGAAGAAATTATACGAGGAAAGGAAAGATGTTATTGTTAGATCTGAGAGAAGGTTTTGAAAATAATTGAAAGAAAGGAATGACATGTAAGTAAGGAACAGGTTCAAGAGGTTTTACTTTTAGGCATTGTAGTGAAAAGATGAATCCACGGATAGAAAGAAATTCGAGCTCGGAGAGATAATAAATCTACTAATGAAGATGATGATAAATCTACCAGTGATGATGATGAATACACATCGGTGCAGGTGATACGAGCCATCGACTTCGAGACACCAAAGTAATATGAATATTAGATAGGGAGTCTATGCGATAGCCGTGACAAAACAAAGAACCATCCTTAGAGTAACTAGAGAGTTTGAGAAGACATTTTCAGAGAAATCAGTTAGCATAATTACAATTTGATAGTATAATGATAAATGGGTTAGCATTGTGGACAATTAGCGCAAGTAGGATCTTAGTTAATATGAATAGAGATGGATTTGTAAGAGACTTATGAGGTTTTAATAGATATATGATAGTGGAGCCGAGAATGGATTCATAGATTGGTTTAGAGAGTGGTTCAAGAAAAAGGAACATTATCGTAATGGATGAAATAATTACGGAAATGGCTCAAACAATACTAATGGATTACTGGAATTGATAGATATTTTTGGACCGCAATTAGTGCATACATGTTCACATTCAAAATAGAGTAATGCTCCGAAATGCTTGACAAAACTCCGTTCGATCTATGGAAAGGAAGACCGGCAAATGTGGAGCACTTCAGAGACTTCAGAGTATTTGTAAGAAAACGCTACATCAAAAGAAAAGATGGAAAATGGGAAAGTTTGACTCTCTTGCGGACAAAGGAATACTTGTTAGTTCCTCAAGTACAAGGCCATACAAAGTGTTACAATCCTACAAGATTAACAAAGTTGTGGAAATCATAAACTTAACAATTGATGAAACAAGCGGACCCGGAGATCAAAGGAAGAAAACAAATCAATCGGAACAACTTTTTAGAAGAAGAAGATGAAAAAAGAAGTAAAGGAGGAAGATGAAGATGAAGAGACAATCGGTGAGGTAGAGAAAGTTCAACGAGTATCTCCAAGACACCTAGCAAGAAGAAGCGATGCAAGGAAGAATCATCCCTTGGTCAGTTATTGGAAACAAAGATCACGAGGAGTTGAGACTAGAAGAAAATCCGTTCACGGAACAAACACACCTAGCACTCTTATCTACAATTGAGACAAACTATTTTGAAGAAGGCGACAAGGATGATTTTTTGGAATAAGGCCATGGATGAGTATTGGATCAAATAGAAAAATGACACTTGCCCAAGGAATTGGTTCCAAGACAAAAGAAGAATAAGAATATGATGATCGACACAAAATGGGTTTTAGGAATAGAATTGAATGAAGATGGACAAGTTACAAGGAACAAATCTATATTGGTATGTAAAAGGATATGCCGCAGTTGAAGGAATCAACTTTGAAGAGACATTTTGATTGCGAATGGAAACAATCCATTTTCCTTTATCTTATACATGCTCCAAAAATGTTAAAAGTATATCAAATGGATGTAAAATCAATTTTTTTGAATGGGGAACTTGAAAAGAAGTCTACATTGAACAACGGAAAAGATTTCAGAGTTATCGAGAACACGAGGACTATGTGTGTAAATTAAAAGAGGCACTGTATGGTCTAAAACAAGATCCAAGAGAATGGTACTCGGTGGATAAAGAAATATGCACTTGTGACCGAGTTCAGAAAAATAAAGTGCGACGGTAACACCTCTACATCCAAAGGTAAGTCAAAGGTAATATTTTATTAATTGCTGAAGTTTATGTTGATGATATTATTTTGGTAGTGATGACAAGTTAAGCCCGAGAAATTTTGCAAAAGACGCGCGAGAATGAATTTGGAAATATGCGTTACTTGAAATTATCCCCTTCTTTGTAGGACTTGAATCGTCAACAACCAAGGAATTTTATTTCTCAAACCAGTATATCAAAGAAATTCTAAAAGAGGTTGAATGGAAGATTGCAAACTAGTTATCACTCCCATACAAACGGAGTTGTAAGTTGAGCAAAGATGATGATTCAAAGTCTACAAATGCAGGCAATATATAGGTCAATGATTGTAGCCTACTATATGTGGCAATATCCAGACCAGATGTAATGCGAGGCGGTTGGGCCGAGGTGTACGATTTCAAAAGCACAAAGGAATCCACATGTATTAGCAGTGAAGAAGGATCTTCAAAATATCTAAAAGGTAGAAAAGAGTTTGGATTATGGTATCAAAAGGAATATCTAACACTTATTGCCTACACAAATACAAATTAGGCAGGTTGTATTGTCGCCGATGAAACACCATTTGGAGCAATGTTCTACTTAGGTGGGTGTTTGATATCATGGCTAAGCGAAACAAGTATCCCGATATCTCTATCTATAAGCCGAGTATATTAATGACGTCATGTTGTACGCAATTTCTTTGGATGAAACAAACTTTGGCCGATATCTACGAGGTTAAAGTATGATGAGCCCCATTCAATATGACAATGATAATAAGAGTGCCATCAATATCTCAAAAAACACGGTGATGCACTCCAAGGCTAAACACATTCCAATCAAGTATCGCTTTCTGTGGGAGCGGGGTTGCAGAAACAACTATGAGTTGAGTATGTGGGCACAAAAGACAAGTGGCAAACATCTTTGCAAAGCCGCTACAGGAAGCCTTTGAATATCTTAATGAAATACTTGGGTTATTTCTACTCCAAAATATGAATGTTTTGAATGCTTATCTTGCATGTCTTAGATGTACACAAGGAAGCACCATAGAGGGATGATGCATCGGAGGGCGCCCAGGATGGAAAGATACAACTGCCATTGACGACAAAGGGAGAGATATTTATCACATGGGGATAGAGGCATGGTTCTAGAGGGCAGTTTACTCCAGTCTGGAAGGTTGAAGGCTTATGATTCGGAGGAGAATATTTATCGGATCACGAGAGGACAAAGGAAGACATGGTTCTAGGGGAACATGCATGATATGAACTGATATTACATGATTTCTTTACCATCAATAATGCTAGAAGTTATTGATTAGGGTTTAGTTTGTCATTGATGTCAACCCTTGAAGAAACCAAGTAGCACAAAGGTTTAGATAATGGATTAATATTGTTTGATGTAAATATGACTCATTATTGTTTTGTCATGGTTGATAAGAGGCAAATATGGATGAACTCAAGTGGTCCCCTTATGGGTAGAATCCCTCTGGGAAGCGCTTTGTGGAGTAAGAGACCCTATGCTTAATTATGGAATAATGAGGATAAGTGAAAGATGAATTTACAATGGGGAAAATATCTTAGATGGATATTGCTTGTCATGTCATTTTCGTTGGTATGTATAACATCACACATATTTCTCGCGGGTTAGAGAGTTATGTCCATGGAGAAGTTGGAGACCCGAGGGTTTGGGTAATGGACCCAAGTTTGTTGATGAGTAACGGTATGAGTTATGATATATTTTTAGGATAATACTATTCTATAGGATAGTACATGTCATTACAATTTTGTTCGTATGTATATAGCGTCCACACACCAACTCCCTCCACCCAGGTTTGAGAGTTATGGCCTTACGAAGTTGGAGGACCCTCATATATGTCATCTAGAAGCCCCAAAAGGTCAAAGTAATCAAAAGTATGGTTTTAAGAGATTTTAAAAGGTAAATAATAAGAGTGAAATTGTGGAGTGTATTATAATTCAAAGTGAATACAAAATAAATAATTTCAATAATAAATTTAATGGAGAGAATAGAAGTGGACCAACCTGAAAATAAAGGAAGAGTGGAGTGGGGTGACCTAGAGATGTTTAAGGAAGCTGGCAGGTATAAATAGGGAGACAGGCTCTCTCATTTTAGCGGATTACACTTAGTGAATGTCTATATGGGTTAGTAGGGGTGACAAATGATATCTAGGCCAGAATTCTGAGGAAGGGAAGTGAAGAAAAGAAGGCCGATGCAAGGAAGGATAAATTCTTTTGATGTGGTGCTTTCTAAGGTATGTTGTTTACAGAGTAATCTCACCATTTTCGCTGTAACATTTTTTCTATAATGATTAAGATCACAAAATTGCTATTCAAATTGAGGAAAAATATCGAAGTATCTATGGTAAAATTCAGCTTGTAGTCGTTGTGTCTGGGGTTACACTGTGGAAAGTAGGTTTGTGTGATTCCGAGAAACTAGTCAAGATCATGTGTTTTGTTAAACGTCCTTCTTCATAACAGATCAAATTCAATAAGACCAAATGCATTGGTTATGGGGTACAATCTTTTGGTATGTTTTGTAACAGTTTCATTTTCATTCATCAAATATTTTTATTAACGAGACACGCTCTACAAAGGTCTCTCTCTAGAATAGAGTCTGAGGGTCAGCAAGGTATGTCGTTTTTGCTGTAACTCATTTTTGAGGAGGTTACAAGTAGTGACACTTGGAGGAATTACATAAAAAACACTGCTTGAAGAACATTGTGTATTAGTTTCCGATATTTATACATTCTGAGGTTCAAGTTATGGTTACTTCAAGTTAGGGTTGTTGACTAATCAAAACTAGGCATGTGAAAATTCAAGAAAAGTTTGATGAAAATGCTAGTCTCTTGTATTTAAAGTTAGGGAAGGTTTGGGAATGTGATGCCCTTATACACCAAGTCTATTATAGAGCTACAAATCAGATTTGGATGATAGAATTGATGAGGATTTTTGTTTGTGATACATGTTGAGTACATGGATTGAGACAAGTAGTTGATGAGTTGGTATATACATGAGGTGTATAGTTGATGATGTTGAATTTTATATTGATAGTCATAGTTGATGGAGTAGTTGACACATGATTAATTTTTTATACTTGAGGTACATGGTTGGATGCACTTGTTTATAGTGCAGGTTGATTGCAGGAGTTGGTGCAGGATTGATACACTTGTTTATGGTACATGTTGATTACAAGTTGGTGCATGGTTGATGCACTTGTTTATAAATACAGAGTTTGATTCACGGAGTTTAGATACAGTTGATGCATGTGGATTAGATGTATTGAGATACAGGGTTTACGGCTGGTATATCTCCGCAGTGATAGTGTGTGGTGGTTATCATTCTACTTCACCACTTTAGAATTGGCCGAGGAGTTGGGGGCAAAGGGCAGTGGTTGCCTTAGCCACCATAGAGTTGTAAGCCAGAGAGAACATAGGGGTTATGTACTCCTTGTTATAGCTAGAAATTGGGAGTTAAACTTCCCTCCGGGTTGTAGCCCTAAGAAACTAGAGTTGGATCCTCCCCTTCCGATTCATTTGGAAAAACAAAGAGGAATTTGGTGCTTCCAATAGATGTAATTCTTCAAGACATATAAAGAAAAAGCGTGCATTGGTTTTCTCCCAATTTGGGTTTCCACGTAAAACACGATTAATACTGTGTATGTGTATGATTGTTCATTTGTTCATTTAACCCCATTTTCTAGGTTATTGGATAATAATGCTTCATTGATATAACACTTGGATTATATATGGTTAAAAGGGTTGGAATTGCTTTCATTATTGATTCACCTCCCCTCTCGGTAATCCAACACCTTCTAAGAAGGGATAGATTTCCCCCTCTCAGTAATCCAACACCTTCCTAAAGAGGATAGATTTGGTTGTAGATTCGATTATAGATCCAAAATAATAAGATATAATTGTTCTTGTGTGTAAATATTATTCTAGATTTGATTGTTGTCTTCAATGAATGTCTACATATTGCATGCAAGTTATTCATGATAATTATCATAGAAGTTTTTTTCCCATATATGCAACCATTACTCAAATCTGAACATTACACTGAAGAAGGATTAAAATCATATGCTTAAAAGATTAAATCTGAACTAATTAATATTGATTAAGTGGTTGTAACAAGGTACTTCTATCTTTCAAAGTTATGCAATTGATAATTTCATCTTTCTTGAATGGTGTCAAGGTACAGTTTGACTCGATACTTTAGCAAACCATTTTACCTGATAAACTTATATGTTAACAAAAACCCCAACTCATCCAAATCTACTTCTGTCTCTTGATCCCATCTTTTAAATTCCAAAGCAAATCCATGGTTTACCAAACCTTGTAAAAAGGGGTGATTTTTAAGCTGCATTAAGAGTGTGAACGCATCCTTGAGATCTTGCCTCATGAATCAATATGTAGGTTAGGATCAAAGTTTCAAAAACGCTCTAAAGGAACCATGGAAACTTTGTTTTCCTTCAAAATGGAGATGGTTCCTATCTCTCTTCTTTTCACGGCACAATTGGATTTTAGTTCCTTGTTCTTTTTTGTTGTGGTTTGACATAGGATAACTTCATATATTTTGAATCTAATCATGCTCCATAAATTGAGTGATATTTTGCTAGGTATCCAATCAGGCAATAAGAGACTAGAAGGAGTAAACAAATCCCACTTCATTCTAGACTTTGTTTGCACCATTTTGACCTGTGCAACGTATGGACTCCTCTTTGCATTAATGCAACTTTCTGAACAAATTTGGGGGCTGGGGGATACTTTTTAAGACTAAAGAGAATAGAATTTATGAATTTTTAAAAGAATAATCATGAGTCTTAACAATCACCTGCATGATAGATCAAGTGTCTATGACATGAGTAAAAAACATTGTGCTAAAAAAAAACCTATTGCAACCGTGCTTTATTGAATTTGAATATATAGTTCAGCAAAATCCCTTCTTGAAAATTTTGTTTTTCTCACATTGTGGTTAATTCGATGGAGTCCTATACAATAGAAAAAATTGTGGCTCATATCTATAAATCTAATGTTATGACCCAAGGGGGGAATATAATAGGGTTAAATGTATATGATATGACCCCAAGGAGGGGGGGGGTATATTGGGGATAAATGTACATGTAATGTGTGTGTGTGTGTGTAATAGGGTAGACCTAATAGTAAGGGCCTCATGTGTAGGTGTGAATAGGTATATATAGAGATTATGTATTCATTATTGGAGATATGTGAATTGTAATGTATGAATGTATGTGAATATTTGGAAGAGATTCTCCTATTCTTTAAGGACTTATTGTGTAACTCATCTTTGTTATCTATATTGGAGCTGTGTTCCATGCTCACATTGGTGTACATGGTGTGTACTTATGTTATGTCATACAATATTTTAAGCAATTGGTACATAACATCTCATCTTGTTAATATGGGTTTATTTCAACATGTAAATTGGCTTCTATGTGTTGGAAGGTGGACAATTAGTATAGCTTGTAGTAGAGATAATTTTAGGCCTCTTTAAAGCTTATATTTCTTATCATGTTCATTCTATTAATAGTGGGAAATTATTACAATTGGTCATTGTAACATCCCGCTCTGGCACACTGAGCGAACTTATTCTTTGAGGACACTTGCTCGCAAGTGATCCAGATTATTATGCTATTAAAACTTTTGATGTTGATTATGAGGCGTTATGGGTTGATGACATGTTGCTTTACCGCTTTGACATAGACAGGTGCTATTGACTCGGTTTTACTGAGTGTGCAGGATTACGGACCTAGAGGATGTCGAGGCATCGATGGAACCCCTTGGACTCCGGATCGAGTCGGGGAGTGATACCATTGGGGTTTGATTGTTTTACTGTGGTATTAGTGCATCTGATTAGATGATATGATATGGATATGTTCTGACATGATTTGTTGATGATGCAGGCTGACGATAGCTTGCCGACCAGACTCACATATGGAGTAAAGGGGTCACACACGACTACCAGAGATGTTGAGGGAGAGGTGTGGACAATAGCCCTGCCACAGCCTACTAGCACTCATGTCGTGGCTCGAACTGTAGGTTAACGATTACCTAGTTCGAGAGGACCCACGATGCCGTGAGGAAAGACTACAACAGTCGCTCACGATGATTCTAAGGGGCGCGCAATAAGGCGGGGGCCTTATTCCTTAGAGGCCCTTAGTCTCCCACAAGTTCACCTGGTGGAGTGTTGACTCCAGGGGTTATTGATGTCTACCAAATCAGTCAAGAGGCGAGTGGCACCCTTGGAGCACGTAGTGCGTCCTGAAGGGCACGTCGCGTAAAGGAACAAATGAGGCGAGTGGCACCCTTGGAGCACCTAGTGCATCCTGAAGGGCACGTCGTGTTGTTGATGATAGAGGGATGAACCTAGATGGCCCTAAGACAAATAACATGTTAAGTAATTTTAAAACAATTTCCCTAATTAAATGTCGCCCAGTACGAAATTTAAGGCCTAAGTCTAAATTACGCTAATGGTAGACCCTTGTCTTCTCTAAAAATAATAATAATAATAAATAACTTAAATAATAATTTTGACCTTCGTTAAATCTTGTAACATGAAGGGAGTAACAAATTAAGTTATTCATAAAAATAAAATCTGTGGTAATAAATGTAAAAAGGGGAAATTAATTATTTTATCATTTTGATAATTTAAAAAAAAAAATACTAATTAAATGATAAAAGGGAAAAGGGGTTAAATTCCACACCTGCCTTTTTGAGTTCTAAGTAAAAAGGGGAAAGAGGGAAAAAAAAAAAAAAAATAGGAAACTAGGGAAAAGAGGTAACATAAAAAGGGGAAAAGGGGAACTTAAGGGGGAAAAAAACGGAAAATCAACTTAGTAAAGAATCGACCATTAAGAGATTTCTAATTTTAAACTAAATTAGCAACTTCATAATAGGGAAAGCCTTTAAAACCTGTAAGGGAATTTGGGGACACCTATGAGTGATTCTAGGAGTAACTCTAGGTGGGTGAGGGATTTGAGATAATTAATTAATTAAAGAAATTAAATAATGGAGGAATGTAGGGGATGGGTGACACTTGTACGGAGAGGAATTTTTAGGAATTTATTTTTAAAACTTTAATTAAATAAGATTTTAGGAAAGAGAGGAAGTTTGAAATTCTATATAATGAAGGAAGGAGAAGGAGGAAGGATCATCTTTTGTTTGCGTAACGTTACACTGCAGAAATATCTACTTGACTGATTTACTTGTGGGAGTTGGGATACCCAGCTCAGAGAGGAGTGGTAGCTCGGCCTTGCGAGGTGAGCTGGGAGTTAGACGAAACCTTTGGATAGTGTGTGTGGCCCCTTTGCGGCTCGGAGGGCTAAGGGGGAAGAAGAGTACCCCTAGCATTGGTTGGGAGGTATCGGTGAAGTCTCGACGGTCGGAGAGCGGGAGTTGCATGGAGCGCGTGGACGTCACTTAGAGCGGGCGAACAGGCAACGGTACGCTTTCTTTGTTTGAATGGTAGAATGTTGTAGGTTTTATGATTGGGTTTGCATGTTGATTATGTAAGTAGATTGGATGTTTAGATTGATAGCTGAAATTTTCTTAGCCTAGCTCTTTGGTTGTCATCTCCTATGGCCTTGGTTTCCCACATGTCGTGACCGCCCTGTGGTGTTGATTGTGACCTTGAGGTTGTTTAGTCTTTGTCCCTAGCTCGTCAGTCCTCACCTGAGCAGTAGTCCAGGAGCCTGATCTAGGGTCGTCGCCTTAACGTTAAAATACCTATGGATCTCAACGCCCTGCTTTTCTGTGCGAGGATGATGAAGCGAAGGCAAACCTTTTAGTCATCTACCTCTGTGGATGTCCTTGCCTGATTGTTTGACTTGTGTCCTTCAGTATGGCCTTGGCGTTTGGATTATCTTGCTTCCTTGTTGTTTATTTTATATGCCTCGACTAATAGAACCCCTGTGATCCTCTCGATGAGTTATCCTTAGGGCCCTGGCATTCTCTTATTGTTGTCAGCATTTTTATATTGGTATTCTGAGATGAAAAATATTTAACTTCTATCTGTGTTTGGTTCTTGTTGGATTGACTGGTTTTTATTACTTCGGATATTATAATTGTGTAACGGATGTAAAAATATTAACTCTGTTGTTGTAATTCGGTAATGGATGAAAAAGAAAAATTGTTTATGACTTCGGCAATTGTGATATGTGATCGCTGTAAAATATTGACCCTGAGTTTTGTTTAATGATGGAGAATCCAACCTTGCGTCCTCATCACATAAATGGTGAAATTTAACTGTGTGAATATCATGTAAAGGTGAATTCGTTTGTTGTATGTTCTTCATTGATAATGGCCAATCTAGCCTTGTGTTCCTCTTACTGTTCTCTGCGATTTTCTTTTGGCTTTCCTGGGCATTGATACCCTGTATTATTTCACCGACTGTGCAAGGCGATTTTGCATTTCTAATATTAAACATTGTATAAACTTCATCTGCCCTACCACTTTAACACCTCGGAAATTTTACTGAGGTAGTGTTTATGCATATCAGTGTCGCCCATTTATCCCTTGGGTATAGTTTGAGTTTTTTTTTCCTGAGTAAAATTTTTACCTGAGCGAATTTTTTTTTTTTACTTGAGTGACTTCATCTTGGAGCGATTTTACCTGTGCAACTTCCTGCGTGAGTGTATTTGAGGAAAATCTAACAGCTAGCCTACAATTGTTGAGAAAGGGCACAACGAATCTGTTCTCATTATTACTGCCAGCGAGATAATTACCTTCTGACGAGTATTGCACAACAACTATATATTACACTCCCTGTTACCTTAGCGATTTTATACCTATGATTATTCTTGGGGAGATTTTATACCTGGGCACATCGCTGGATTAATGCCACCTCTTGAATCGGTTTTGTTATGACTTTCACCTCTGCGAACTGTATAAATTTGTTGTTTATTCCTTTACCTCTGCACATTCGTGTGTATATAACGGCTGCATGGTCATTCCCCTGAAAATCGTGTTATGTAACAGCTGTGTAGTAATAGTGTATGTAACGGTTGCATGGTCATTCCCCTTAAAATCGTGTTATGTAACAACTGTTATGTAATAGTGTTATGTAACAACTGTGTGGTCATTCCCCTGATTATTACCAATTATGAGCATCACAATTATGATGGATCGCTCACTTTTTAAATTTTACAAATCTTATTCCCTTTTGAAATGTCAATCTCGAAATGATAAAGGGTGTGGTTATTTGATTTTTGTGCAAGTTGTTGAAGATTCTAGAGATGAGATTAGATCAATCAAGTTATTCG
>SNQJ01S0010107.1:190886-212992 GCA_010110895.2 Picea sitchensis | reverse complement strand
TACGACTTTCGTTGATATGATTGATTATATTGTTGTTGATCGAGTTGACTTGTGTGCGTGCAGGTAATCATGGTTAGAGGACGCCACGGAGGCAAACGACAGGGTGCCAGGGGAGGAGGCGCGACGCCTCCAGTAGCATCCACGCCTGAGGGGTCTAACCCACAGGGAGATGAGCAGGTTCTCGGACAGGAGCAGATAGCAGTTGGTGATGTAGTCGGAATGATGAGATATTTTCAGCGCATGTCCGAGGCTCTGATCAGTCGTTTGGACAGAGATGAGGCCAGGGCATCGGCACCCGCTGAGGTTCCACCGCGCGCTCTAGTCAGTACTGGTAGCATTCACCGTGAACTCGAGAAGGTCAAATTTTCTGAGTTCTTTGGTGCCCCGAATGATGCAACCGCCGAGGCATGGTTGGAGAACATGGCGATGTGCTTCGCACTTCGCGATTATACCTCCAATATGAAGGTCCGCATGGCGGTCTTTCAACTGAAGGGGAGTGCTCTTCTATGGTGGAAGACGCTCCTACCGCAGTTGAACATGGTCGTCGAAGACGTGTCATGGGAACTATTCGAGGAACTGTTCAGAGAGAGGTACCTTTCAGAGGAATTCATTAAGCGTCAGCTCAATGAGTTCAACGCCTTACGATAGGGAGGTCGTATGGTGCCCGAGTACGAGGCCCGTTTTATGGAGCTGCTTTGGTATGCTCCGCACCTTAACACTAAGAAACTTAAGGTCAATAGGTTTGTGTTCAGCCTTAACGGCAGCATACGTGCAAAAGTCAGGATTTTGATGCCTCAAACCTTGCATGATGTCGTCCAGAAGGCCCTCATAGCAGAGGAGGAGCTTATCAGCAGGGGTCAGACCAAGCCTCCAGTGAAATTAGCAGGGCAGATGTCATATAGAGCACAGCAGCATCAGACACCAGCCAGACATAAGCCGGGATATCGTGGATTCCAAAGGGGATCCACTTTCACTACACCACGACGACCGACGCCTCAGCAACGGACACCTTATCGGGGACCACAGCAGCGTCGGCCACCGCAGTAGCAGTTTAGGCCTATTCAGTAGAACATACAAGGATTTCAGGCCGGTGGGCCGTCATCTTAAACCGTTTTCTCTTAGACTAATAGAGAGAGTTATATTCCCACTCGGGTTGATCCAATTTGATTTACCATTACTTCAACAACCTCCAAATAGAAAATCTGCATCAATTCTCAAATGTCCCACCATACTCACCATACTTATCGGTTCTATTGTTTACATGGTCTTTCATAACTGGAAATCTACATCAATTCTCAAATATCCCACCATACTAATCGGTCCATTGTTTACATGGTCTTTCCTAAACTAGTTTAGGAGATATTTCATCTTTCTAGGAAGGCAATTCTTTTTACGATCGATGATTGGGTAAGAATTTGTATATTTTATGTTACTCTTCCCATTAAAAAAATCCGTTTATAAATGTGTAGGTGGTGTTTCATAAATGGGTCAACAAGATGTAATTCTATCCTTTTATCGGGACGACTTTTTATATTCAATTGTAATCACTTAATATGATATTGGTCGCATGGAATAAATTGCCCAAAAAAGGAAAAATGAAATGAAAGATATGTACAAGTATAGAAAATGCCTTGGTATATGCTCTTGTCAGGGTGGGAATTCATTGTATTATTTTATTTCCACTTATCATCACAACTCCAATATCAGGATAGGAATTCTTTGCCTCCTGCTGGCCTTGGACTGATATCCACGATTCTCTTTTAAATTGTATGAGTTGAAGCTGCAACATTGCAATATCTGGGAGGAATTTAAAGCTTGTATGTGTGAAAAAGTGTTTTTTAATGTCTTTTATTTATGGTTAGCAAAAAGTATGTAATGTTATGGTTAGTAAAAAGTATGTAATGTTTTAAAATGAGTAAAGATAATATAATTTCAAAGTTTGAAATATGATATGGAATTTTATTTTTAATAAAATAAGTATTTTAAAGTTTATAATGAAGTAAGTTATATGAGATTTATGCTTTTATAAGTTTTAATATAGAAAGAATTCTTTGATAAGGTTTTGTTTTGGTAAATTTTTATATGAAAGTAAATTGTTTCTAATTGTTATTGATTTTTTTATTTGTAAAATAGTTTAAATAGTCTTATATATTTTTGGTTAAAATAGTTGCAAGTAAAAAGGGTTAAAATCGACGTGGTGAAATACAAATTGTGCATAAAATAAAGCATGTTTACATACATTAGAGTTACTATCCGGAGAAAAGTCAAATTTGAAAAAATATAGAAAGCCAACTAAAGAGAGCAAGGCATAATTGTTTATAGTAAACACTTCACTTGATGAAAATGTTGTAATTTGACCAAGGATCTGGGTATATACCTAATATTAAAAATAAATATTTATTATGAAGAGTTAGAATGATTTACATTTTTAGAATGTCAATATTGTTTGGAAAAGATAATGATAAAAAAATATTTATATATATCATTATAATTTTTTTTATAGAATGTATATATATATAATACAATTAAATCACTTTATGATATAATATAAAATTATAAAGTTTAAGTTATATATATATATATATATATATATATATATATATATATATGCTATATATAATTTTGGATATTAAAGGAGATTTAATAAGAACAGATGGAAAAATGTAACTAATGATTCTTAAAAAATGTTTTATTTTAGTAGTTTGGACTTCATTATCAAATTCCACTTTAATTTATACATGATTTGTTTTCTTTGATTTCAAATTGATTTATCGTTGCATTGTGTCTTTGATATGATAGTTTTAAAATTTGGGTCGACATAGTAGACATCCACTCTTAAAACATTACCAAGAGAAGAGAAAGTTAAATGAAAGTGACAACCTCACAGTAATGATGCAATGTCAATTTAGTGTTGATATGAATGATGGATTCAAATATAAGATGGATTCAAGGTGAAATATGAATAGTGTAAGGCATAATGAAATGGATATTTGTTGACTTTTCTCTGAGGGCATGCACCTCTCAAGAGGGGAAGGAAGGCAACACAATGAAATGATCAATGTGAGAGAATAATAGTACGATTCCATGAAAGTACATATCAAATGAAGTCAAAACTAGAAGCAATATACCTTAAGATAGTATGCAACTACCCCTAGAAGGATAGTAAACCTTTTATTAGAATGAGAAGATGGAAAATGAGTACAAAGAGATGGGGTTTTTAATAAATCTAGGAAGTTTCTAAGATTGATCTCTAATGTTAGTGGTATATATCTAATAAAGTTACCTTATGAAGGAAGGTCAGAGTATGAACTTGCAAATTTTTTAATGATGATAATTGATTGTAGTCTGTTGGAGTTACTTCCTTTACACCTAGGATTTCTTTTTCCTAAGGTTTTCCCTTGTTTAATTAGTCATAATTAATTCATTATTCAGTCTCCTATATTTTTAGGGAGAATATTCATCTAGAAGAACATTCTCTTCAGTTGACTTGCACCAGTTTGACTAATTGAGTTGAGTTAGATGTTGCGTTGGACTTTGTCTACCATGCAACATTTGGATCATCACCATGCTTATTTGACCTTACCTTGGTATCATCACAGACTAGAGCATTACCCTTGATTCCCTAATATACTCCTCACTACTCTATGTTGGTGAGTTAGCTAAAGACTAATTGACTAGTTAACTCAACTAGGTGTGATTCACTCTGCTTTGCCTAGAGAATAAAGCTAAGTGACACTTCACTCCCATGCTTTGTTAGGTGTGTTCGAATCCTCTAGACCACCACTATGGTGCATTGGTTCTCCTCAGTGCGCACTCATTGAGTTATACCACGATTATATCATGTGTAGAATTATTGATATTCATAGGTTAATGAGAATTCTTTCATTCTTTCTCTCCTTCCTCTTTCTCAAATTCTCTCTGCAAATGTGTGTATTATTGTTTAGTTAGATCCATTATTATTGCATGGGTTCTAATTTACATGGTATCAAAGCAAATGACTGCTAAGCAAAAGATACACCAAAATTTCTTGCAGGTACAAAACATTGAAGACATGAGGAAAGATGGATTTTCAAAAATAATTCCTTCTTACACCTTACAACTATTTTGCATGGAAGGAGAAAATATCCATACATCTCCAATCCAGAGGGTTTTATATTTTAACCATGAATACATATACATGGCTTACATCAGCCATAGAAAAAATCCAAATATTTAAATCGAATGGATGAGAGGCACTGGAACAAATTGGAATCTTATTTTCCCGATCTCCCTTTTTTCTGCTCTTCATGCTTAAGACTCCCAATGAATCTTGGAAAATCTTGGAAGGGATATCTGGAAAAAAGGATGAGATGAGGACACGTCTTTGGAGGTGGAGTTGCTCACATTGGATTCAAAAAGCCGACAATATCCAAGATTTCTTTACAAAATTCAAGGATTTATTGTCGCAACTCAATGCTTGTGGGGTTGATAAATCGAGGAGGAGAAACAAATGGTTCTCACCATTCTCTCTAATCTTGGTCCACTGAGAACTCTGTATTTGTATCTACATTCCATATTGTTAGATTTGCCTCTGGAGCCACGTGGAATATTCCTTCTCTTGAAGACTTTATCAAATACTTGACACAAGAGAAAATTAATCTCATCAACATGGAGGCACAATCAAGGCCCAAAGAGCATGCACTCACTTGTGCATGATGGTAACCTAAATGCTTGAAATATAAGATAAAGATAAGCGAAAAAGCTCCTTTTTTGTCAGAAGAAGAGGAAAATTTTCATCCTTCTGTGCCTATGGATCAAAGGGGAAAAGGAATGAAAAAGGGTAGAAATCTTGTGTCTTGTCACAAAGGATTCCATTCAAAATCCACATATGCAAAACAAATAGATAATAAGTCTCTAAATACTTCAATAAAACAACCTTGGAGATTGCATCCTCGAGGATGCAAAGAAGAACCGAGAAGATGCAGTCCAAGAAAGGCAATTCTGGCCATGCCTTAATTGCCATCAACTCTTCTCCCAGATACTTTCAGTCGTTGAGCTGAAGCATCACATCATGGTTGCTTCAAAAGCGGTATTCTTCTTTGGATTCATGCGAGGGTCCTCCTATTCTAATGGTGGACAACTCTTATGTGAAGTCACCGACTATGGAAGGATTGAACTCACCAGCTTGAGCTTTGAGAATGTGTTGCACTTTCCCAAGCGTTATGTCAACCTTCTCTCAAGTGTGTCGGATGACGAATTCTGGAACTGGAAAGAAAGTAATATTCACTCCAAATTCTGTGGACATCTAAGACATGCAAACCAACTCCAAAGGTTGTCTAGGTGAAATTAAATCGTCGGTCTAGATTGTATACATTTTATGAATTCGTTGAACCTAATTCGATTTCTTGCTTACTCATCTTTGATGAAAGTAGTAGGATATATGCAGAAAAGGTTTGGATAATTTGTTCGGATACATTACAACGGCTTAGGCATATATTGGTTTATGGTCTACCAGGCATCCATTTATCCAGGGGAGTATGTGAGGATGTGTTCTCGAAAAACACCATCAAGAGAAATTAAGCGACAAGGGAAAGTCTTATAGAGCTTCTGCACCTTTAGATCAGATCCATAGTGACCTTATGGGTTCCTTTTCATATCCATCCATCAACAAAGTGAGGTTTTGTTCTCATTTTGTTGATGATTTCTCAAGTTTTACTTGGATCTACTTTTTCAGGCAAAAATATGAGGTCTTCAACACCTCAAAGATTTCAAAGCCTTGGTTGAGACACAGTCAGGAAAAGAAAATCAAAGTCCTCTAAATTGATAATGGGGAGAGTATGTGAATCATGAGATCCAAAATATTTTCCATGGCATGGATGATTCGGCTTATCTGAGTTCCTATACTCCTTGTGACAAAGAAGTTGGCGGAAAAATAGATCTCTAAAGGAGATGGCATCTTATATGTTGCATTGAAAGTCACTACCACAGAGACTATGGACCCAAGAACTTAATTGTGCAACATACATCCCAAACGGATATAGATCTTTCAAGAATAAGACCCCCAACGAGGCTTGGAGCAGACTCAAACCGGTGATACGTTGCATTTTGGTTCACGTGCATGGGCTGAGATTCCCTATGAAAAGAGGAAGACGCGATCCGCGAGCGAGTGCATTTTTGTTGGATACCCAGAAAATGTGAAGGGATATGAGCTTATTGATATTTCCTCGGAACGGCTCATCATTGAGCGAAGTGTCCAATTGAGGAAAGTGTCTGCATGCACCTCGTGATCGCGCTACAAACAACTTCTTCCACCTGATAGAGATGATGAGAATGCACATGATGACTCTTCTTCAAAAAAGAGTTCTTATTCATAGGAATCACATGATTGGTCCAGTTGATGCGGTCGGATGTTGAGTGAGCATCAGGATGTGGTGAGCGGTAGGAGGCCCAAGTGAACTGGACTACTCTTAGGAATCACGAGGGGAGTCTTCTTGGTGATCGGTGACACTAGGACTTCGATCTGATTTCAAGGAGCCCTCATGTTGCACTCATACTGAATCGTGCCCTCAGGGCATCTTTCTTGGATTGATCTTCGTAATCACGGTCTTATGCGGCGCTAAATCCCTTTTGGGAATCTTCGATGTAGGAGGAGTAAAACTCCTTCCTTGAGAACCGGACTTGGGATTTGGTTCCCCTTCCTTATGGGAGGAAACTTGTCGGATGCAAATGGGTCTGGGACCAAAGCGCCGGCCGGATGGGCGGATTAGTAGATACAAAAGTCGAGGTTTGTCGCCAAAAGGATTTTCAACGAGGTTCATGGTAGTGACTATGATGAGACCTTCACTCCAATATTGAAGATGGATTCCATACGATTGATGACACTTTCCATTGCAGCAACCAAGGGATGGAAGTCCATCATATGGACATGAAGAATGCATTTCTTCCCAGTGATCTCTCTGAGGAGATCAACATGGAACAACCCTAGGGATTTATGCGGAGGACTCATGTCTTTGATGCAATGGTGAAGAAGTCCTTTTATGGCCTCAAGCAACAAGAGCATGGTAAAGATGGACTCCACAATTTGTCATAAATTTGTACATTGTAATCAGACCGAATGTCTACATGCTCAAGGGACGATTGATTCACTTCTACTTTAGCAGCTATGTGCATTGATAATTTGTTGATCACCGGTTGCTTTACTTCAGTGATTCCTGCAATCAAGAGGATTCTACATGACGGATTTTTGATGATGAATATGGGTCCACTACTTCTTCCTTGGACTGAGATGATCGGGATGCATCCAGGCATCAAAATCTCGAACCAAGTATGCTGCGAATCTCCCTTGAAGAGATTTCCACGAAAGCCGGTACAAGTGCATAGAGCCTCCTTCCTATCGGGGAGTCAAACTTGAGGATGGCGGGGAGACTCAGTTGACAACACATTGTCTGAGCCGACTGGTAAGGGAGCTTGTTATCTCACACACCTCCAACCAAACCTCTCCTATCGCGGTTAAGCAGTTTGAGTCCATGAAAGAGCCACATGAGCTACATTGGAAGGCTAGAAAGAGTATCATTCAATACGTATAGGGAACCATAAGCTTTGGTATTCATTATGAATTAGAATCTACATTAGACCTCATCAAATTCACTGATTCTGACTAGGATGAAGATACCATTGATCGTAAGTCCACATCTAGATACACTCTAAGTTCAGGGCTTATCTGTTGGTCGAGTAAGAAACAATATGCTATTTATCTATCTTCAGCCAAGGAAGAGCACAAAGGGGTAGTTAACATAACAATTCAAGCTATGTGGCTACAAAATTTTCTCCTTGAGTTGGGCATTTAGTTTCATTGGTCGATGTCGATATACGATTGTGACAACCAAAACACTCTGAAGTTAGCGGAGATCGCCGGAAGCTGTGAAGACGAAGCACTTTGATATCCACATGCACTACATCGGAGACTTGTTTTATGATGGGATCATCAAATGCAGTTATATCCTTCAACATAACAAATGGTAGACATCTTCAAGACCTTCGAAGCGGAAGTTTCATTCTCTGCGAAGTAATCTTGGAGTGAAGGACGAGTTACCTAACAACGTAGTTTTCTTTATATACATTGTACCTTGAGGGGTTTTTTTTTTTTTTTTTTTTTTTTTTTTTTTTTTCAATGTATCTTTTGTATTTGGATACCTAACGTAGCTACCGTTGCGGGACCCATTCTTTATTTTCACCATAGTGATGTTGAAGTGTTAGGTTACTTCACACACCTAGGATTTCTCTTCCTAAGGTTTTTCCTTGTTTATTAGTCATAATTGAGTCATTATCCGGTCTCCTATATTTTAGGGAGAATATTCCACCTAGAGAATATTCTCTTTCGGTTGACACTTGAGTTTGACTAGTTGAGTTGAGTTTAGATGTTGCGACTGGTTTGTCACCATGCAACATTGGGATCATCACCATGCTAATTAAACCTTGCCTTGGTATCATCACCCAGTTGGTGCATTACCCTTGATTACATGTGTTAACTCCTCATTACTCTTTGTTCATTCAGTTAAACGAAAACTAGTTGACTAGTTAACTCAACTAGGTGGCGGTTCACTCTAAATGCTTGCCTCATAGACTAGATTAGGTGGAATTTCACTCCCTTAACTTTTGGTGTGTGTCCAGATCCTCTAGACCACCACTATGGCGCGTGGTTCTCCTCCGTTGCCCATTCATTGAGTTATCTGAGTATCATGTGTTGCCCATTCATTGAGTTATACAGAGTATATCATGTGTAAATTATTCATTATCCATAACGGTTAAATTCTTTCATTCTTTCTCTCCTTCTTCTTCTTTCTCAAATTCTCTCTGCAAATGTGTGTATTATTGTTTAGCTAGATCTATTATGTGCAGGTTCAGCACATTTACATATTCATCGTAACCATATCCAACTTGGAAGGATTAGATGAATATAAAAGAGTAATAGATAGATGTGTAAGGTGAGTGAGTGGAAGTTTCACAAATGAGGATAAGAAATCAACAACAGCAATAACCTATCATAGAACATGATGGAAGATTTTGAGATTTAGGGAATAATCATGATTAAATAACTTATCACTCTTCAGATATCTTGTGAATGTGGAAAATAGTTGTGGAATCATCGAAGTATTTCCATATAAGAACATGATAAGGATCATTATAAGGTCTAAATAAGGACGAGGCATGTCAAGAAGAAAATACTTTCAATCAACCAATGAAGTTAAATGATCGTGATAATAATGAAAGTCATTTTAAGGAACTGTAGAAATTATGGTGACATTATATTGTTGAGGTAATAAACCCATGAGTGCATATAGGATGGGAACAAAGAAAACAAAATAGAAATGGTGAATGGTAACAAAGAAGACAAACAAAAATGGTGAAAATTTTGCAAGAAACGTCTTATCATAATGGCAATATTCTCCTAGCTAGTCAATTATTAGTGATAGTTAAGCTAAGTGGTTAAATTGAATAACAAAACTATGGTATTGGTAGGATTGGAGTAGAATTAAAGCTCATATAACTCCTTTAAGGTGTATAACTAATGGATAACAGTGAAGTACTCTCTCTAGTGGAAATCTCTCTTAATTATATTGATGAGTGGATTGAATAACATGAATAATTATTAAAGATGATTGGTAAAGGTCATAGTGATGACCCATATAATTTTAAATTGTCAAGATATGAAGGGGTGACAAGTGATAGATTGGGAAAAGGGTTAAATATTTAGATGTTCAAAGTATAACAATTGTCTACTTCTTGATTTGTAGATCTTCAAAGGAAAATGAAATAGACCATGTGATAAATTGAGTCTTAGAGATTGATGAGTAAGCATTTATCATGAAGAGTAAGACGTTAGTATGACAATTACTTGTTGTGTATGTGGATTAGGTGAGCTAATTCTTCCAAGAGTGAACAATGTTAACTTAAATAATGATGAGCTAGTATTTGCATGTTATTAGGTATAATGGTCCTTGAATGAATAAACAGAAGATGTAAAGTGACGTAAGAACATTGGATAATGATCAAAAGATATACAAAGTCGATAATTTTATTTTTTATGATTTAAGGCATGCTAGTAAGGCCAACAATATTTTAGTGTTGAAATTCACTTAGTTTCACTATGAGGGAAAATAATACATGACTAGAGATTGTGGCTCTAGATGATGGGGTCTATGTGAAAGTTGATAGTGTATTTAGAACAAGAATATATATGAAAACTTTAGCACACTGATATGGTGACTGTACATATCCAACAAATTGTTAATCTTCTTGTTGAAAAAATAGGAAATGATAATCAAGAAATGATTGGTATTCAGATGATCACATGGCACTCAAAGTATTGATAATCCTTTGTGGAGTTAGCTTGGGTTGACAAACCTAAACCAAGTAGATCCATGTAGGAGGGATGTTTTGATGATATTTTTTGCATTAGATATAAAAGATTATGTTCACTATTTATTTATGTAAGCTAATAAATTTGATTTTGCTAATGAATCATGATAAGAACACTCATAATGTTTTATTTCTCTACAATGATGTGATATGTGTTGAGATGATTATCATATTCATGGCATTTTGTTAATATGTGGTTCCATTTATTACATTAATGTAATGATATATCTTTGATAAAGATATGTTGAGGTTATGGTTTTATGATAGTATTTCATGATGTGATGGCATGTGGTAATTGCATTAAGTTTTTATGATAAAATGTTTCATGATGACATGCAAGAGTTAACATGTGGATTATTTTATATGAAATGTTGATATTATGATTATAACTAATGCATTGGTTGCATGTTGTGAGGTGGTGATTGACAGGAAATCTAGTAGCGAGTTGAGAGGGTCGGTTTATTTGATGATCTCGTGGAAGCCTATACCTACAAAGGATAATATTTTCAAAGTAACACCTTATGAGCTAGGATCAAACACAATCAACCAACCTATGCCAATGGTTATTTTGCCTTGTATAATTATCGATGGGAATGAGACCATCTTGAGAAGACTAGAGTGCATGATATTGGAGTTGTGATGTCGAAGTCCAGGAGAAGGGTTGGAGTAGTACTCACCAGTGGTGTTATGGGATTGGACTTTGATGCTTGGGGTTGGGTACCTCGTAGGAGTTGTGGAAGAAGTTGAGGTCAACGTTTTGAGATTCCTGAGCTACGTGAGTACCATACTGGATGTCTACTTGAGTAGATGAGGTCTTAAGCCTTGGGGTTCCAATTAGACTGATAAGCTTTAAGCATAGTTCCAAAAGTCGAGAAGAAAAGCTAGAGAGTACTCGCATTTCCCCGGTGTTTTAATGTAGACTTTCAACTCCTATTGTAGTCACTTGGGTGGCCCTTATACTAGTTGCAACAAAGGGTGTTGTGGAAGATACAAGGAGAAAATAAAAACCTATAAGTAACATAATTAAAGTTAACTTTGGGGCGAAGCTCCTTCAAGGGGGGGCAAAGTTCCTTGAAGGGAGTATGTAATGCCTCGTAATTTCAATTAAAATAATAAATAATAAATCAATGGTATTAAATAATAAATTGAAGTAAAAAGAATAACAATAAATAAATAAGAAATTATAATAAAAGAAAAAAAAATACTAAAAAAAGATCAAAGGAAAGTTAAATTTAAAAAATGTTAAAATTGCATGATGACAAGTGGAACATGGAGTTTATTTCCATGGATGGACAAAACGAACTCTATATAATGAAAGTGGAGAAGAAAGTTTACATCTTTTGCTTGGACAATTAATGGAAAGGCTTGGAAGCTGGGATATGTAGTTGATTGAGGGCTCTGGGGCTCTCAGTCATGATGATTGAGAGGTTGGTTGGGAGGAGAGTCGTACCCCACACTATGTTGCAACATGCTCGATCAAAGATTGATGCACACCGATTTGACATTCATAGCATTGTAAGTAAGTTGATTTCTTCAACTCTCGAGGAAGTTTCTCACCACCAACTCCTTTTGAATTACGTAATGATGATTAATGTATCTTTATTTTTGTCACTTAATGGTTGCAAATTCCTATGTTTATTTATGCATTTAGATATATTATAATTTAAGCCATTACATCATATTGTCCTAAAGGTGAATAGTCAATAAAAGGTTTGAAACATTAACCAGAAATCGATCTCATCACAAAAACTGTAGAAGAACATGAAACCACTGAAAAAACATGCCCAAGTGATTTATCCTATAGCCTAGGTTTTCACTATACATGAATGTGTATTATTGTGAATTGGTTATTATCTTCTTGTGATGGGTACAATTCTAATCATAGTAAATATATAATCTTCTTGTTAATTCCTCACTTGACCATGGATAGTGAACATTAATTAGGTTAATTGATTTTTATCAATTAGTAATGTGAATGGGCAATGTTATTGGCTATATTTTATATATAGCATTGCTTATGTTAGTGTTCTTTTTATCAAAGAACTCAAATATTATGGGACATTATATTAATGCTAATGTTTTATTTATGACTTAATGCTAATGTTTATTTTTGTTAATGAAAATATTGTTGAATATTTCTACGTTTCTTGTTTATGTAAATGGAGATATATATACATTTATTTTCATTTTGGACATTTTATATTTAACATCAACCAAGCCACCTAACTTTACATAGGATTCTAATTTTCATGGTTAGATACATTGCATTCAGTTTCATGTTTATGTAAATGGAGATATATATACATTTATTTTCATTTTGGACATTTTATGTTTAACATCAACCAAGCCACCTAACTCTACATAGGATTCTAATTTTCATGGTTAGATACATTGCATTCAATATCTTACATTATCTTGCATTTTGCATGTGCAGACTCACATTGGCATTATCATCTTTAAAATAATATACTTGTATTTTTTACTTACAAATTTGTGTTATCATGGTTATATGTTTTATATATACATACTTCACCAAGAATAGAATAAATGTATACATGTTTGTAAATATTCTTGAGTTTCTTATTTATATTTTATTTATTTATATGTGTTTGATTCTTATATTTTTTTAAGAAAAAAATCAATTATTGTTATTAATTTTACTTTTCATTATTCAAATTGTAATTTCAAGAAAGTATTTTAGATGTTAACTTTTCATATATTTTATAGTTGTTTTTGTTATGTTTCTTTCACTTTGTATTAATCAGCTAAATCTAGTAATTAGAAAACTTGAATATATTGACATAGGTAATCATCATTTCATTAAATTAAACTACTTTTATTGTGTTTTTTTCCTCTTTTCTAATGTTTTTTTTTATAGATGTGCTTTGATTAAGCAATGGTAGTTTTTTTTATAGATGTGCTTTGATTAAGCAATGGTAATATGAGGGTCATTTTTATTCCATTAAAACCACCCAAGGCTTGCACCTAGTGTTGTTCTCACCCACTTGAAAGGTTTTGAACCTAAGTCTCAATGTAATACAAGTTCAATCACCTTGCAACTTGTTGTTAGATCACACATCTACATATGCTTCTTATTTATTATTCCGTTACATTTTCATTAGCGAGTAGTATATTTTTATATCAATTTAGTTGACATCGGGTATCATTAGCATTAAAGGCTTTGTGGGACCCCACCAAAGAAGCACCCTTGCTAACTAAACTTGCATGTTCAAACCAGGGAGTACACAAAATAAGATGTTGTTCCCCCATTAGGGTCTCTAAGTTTATACTACACTTTCAACCGCTTCCCCATGCCCCAACCATCTAGCCTTTGGTTGAATACCTCTTTTAAATATAAGTTGGTCACAATGGTTGTCCAAATCTTTCACTTTTTTATTGTTGTTTCCTTAGAGATAAATCCTTAGGTCTAACTTTTAAAAATCTTGTTGGTAGAATTTGTTTGACCTAGCAAAATTTGTCAACGACAACTGCATCTTTAGCTTAGAGAAATTGGAGCACTTGTAAGTTTATTCATTTTCCAAAAGGAACCAAGTTGGCATCAACAAAGGCAAGTCATTGGGCCATTTTCCATTGAGCCTCTAGATGCAAGTCGTTGGGCCTCCAAAGGTCATGTGTCCATCTCTCATGCTCTGGAGTGTCGTGTCATACATCTTCCTTATTCAAACCACATCACCTCTCTTTCGGAACCATCAAGCCCGTCATGTGGGATATGGGGTCCATCCTTGGGGTTTTCAACCCCCCATGAAGGTCAAAATGGCATAGTTCCTGCATGGAATAGCTTACACCTGGCAAGGTCCTTCAAAGACAAACAAGTACGCTCTCCAAGGGTCCATAAGTCACGTGTATCATGCCAAGTAAGACACATTTAATAAAAGAACCACCCAAACATTGTGCATCAAATCCCCCCTTTTCAAACTAAACAAATGCTCAAAGACCTTATACAACTTGCCAAATTTATGTATGGGAGGGTTATCATGGTGCTCTATTGGGTAGATCAATACCCAAGTTAAGGAGTGTTTCCCAAGAAGACCCTCTCTAAGTCATGTAGTGAATATGAGGTGGATGGAGATATGACTTTTGGGCATGGGGTTCTTGACATATCAAGGGCTCATATTGTCTCATTTATGGGTGCCTTTGTGGAGGGTGTGTTGCATATTCGTTTACAATGCAACATTTTTCCAAGCCCTTTTATTGTCCTTAATTTATTATGGTCCAAAACATTGAGTGATATTTGCAATGGAAAGTAACGAGCACTGCAATGCCACTTGAGGCTAAGAACAGATTGAGTGTCATGTGCAAGGAAAGTAAAAGACACCGCAAATGCATTCCCTTACCAAGCGAGACATTTATTAATTGTGTTTTATTTTTTAAAAGGTCCTTCATTTTTTTATGGAGAAGCGTTTCATTGCTCTCGGGACCTTAGGGAAAGCACTAGAGGATAATTTATGGAATTTATCTTTTGTCAGCTACAACACCTTTGGGCCTTTAACCCCTTCTTCCTATAAAATGAGGTACAAGCCCCTCTTGGGGTCAATAAGCCCGAAAACCCAAAAGATGAGGAAACTGAGGGGGAAGAAGTGTGTAAAATGGTAAGTATGAGTGGGAATGGTACAATGACCCTTCTAGGAGACCCCCCAGTAGAAATCGTTTTCCCAATGGTGACCCACTTACTAGGAAAACATGTCAACCGCCAAGGTGAAATGAGGCAAAAGGTATAATTTCCAAGCAAACGTATTTCATAATCAAGAAATGACTCTTTCCAACATTCTCAAATGCTTCAATTATTAAAATGACACTTACCACGAGACCCGACTTATTACCTCATGAAGCAAGACTTGATGTCCTCTGTGGGCCACGCTGGTGTGGTGGACATTGTTGTTGTCGATTAAATGGTGATGTGTGGTGAGAGGAGGGGCTTTGCCTGCTCATCTGGCTCCCAACACCCCATGTCTTCAACCTACAAGCCTCGAGACATCATCTCCCTAGTTACTCCTAGCCTGGGGCGTAACAATGTCTTTAGAATCTTCTTCTACTTAAGTTTTCTTTCTATAGAACAAGAAGTTAATGATAGAAGGTGTTAATGCAGCTCCTATTGCTTGTACATTTGGCTCGTCGTCACCCAATTAAGAACTTAAATGTAGAGAGTGGTGAAGAGCATAATGGTGAGTAATTTTAATTTTGGAGTATTGAATCTTGATTCTTCATAGGTCCATTCACTAAGGGTGTCCTCTAGCTTCATATTTAGTTGTGTGCATTGTTGATTATTTGGTTGTTTGTAGGAGGTGGCTTACATTGCAAGGAGAGTTAGGGGTATTTTTCTCCCAAATGGCTCAGAAATGGTTCATAACCACTTTGTTGATGATTCTCTCCTCTGTGCAAGCAGATTAGGATTATATTGACAAGGCTCTCATGTGCTTGGATGCTTTTTCCATTACTTTTGGTGCAATGGCCAATCCC
Source organism: Picea sitchensis (assembly GCA_010110895.2). Classification (NCBI taxonomy): domain Eukaryota; kingdom Viridiplantae; phylum Streptophyta; class Pinopsida; order Pinales; family Pinaceae; genus Picea; species Picea sitchensis. The sequence goes on along the minus strand of SNQJ01S0010107.1, from coordinate 197,116 downwards.
TTACAAAACTCGCTTTTGCCTTATTGAGGTAGATTCCCCTCCTACGTGGATCCCTACCCCCTAATCTTATATTGACCCCCAAGTCATTGTCATGTATCCAGGCATCCTTTGTGGGGTTGGTTTGTTTCTTGTAGCCATGTGGGATTGGTGCTTATAAGAGGTTACAAAGTTACATGTTCAGCATCACAAGGAAGTTGGCATTGGTTGGACGCATTCTCCAAGCCTCTCATGTGTATTATGTTTCTTGTTGGTTCCCCAACATGGCCCAATTTCATCTACTTGAGCAGGTTTTGAGGGCATACTTGTGGTCTAATTCACGCTAGGAAGCAGAGTCTCCCTTTTGTTCCTTGAGACATGTGCACTATGCCTAAGGACAAGGGGGGCTTGGTTTGATTGATGGTGTATAACAAGGTAGTATTCTTCTTGCCAAGAGGGTGATCCAATGCCTTGAGGCTTTCGCACCTTTGCAAGTTCTGATTTGACAACAAATGCTTTCAATGTAGTATTTGGGTAGAGTTCAAGGGGTCTTTGGTTTATGTGACATTATCTCTACATCCCATTTATTTCAAGGGACAGGTTCGCTCATTTTCAAGAGCATTTGATCAACTTGGAAAGTTATTGTAGGGCTAGTTCAATGGCAATGGGAGGGTAGTGGGGCAGGTTGGGATCTAACTTGTTGATCGATTTGGAGTTGGAGGAAGTAGGGTCAATGTGTTGTGAAGTTGCCTCACTTCCAAGAACACAGACCGAGCAGGAAGAGACTCTTCCTCTGGAAAGATTTGTGGGATCCTAGCTCTCATCCTAGAAGGAGTGGTGCCCTCTTGCTAAAGAGTATGGTCTCCTCACCTCTGACCATCTCTCGATTATGGAGTTGTGAGCCCTTATTCTAGAGTTTGAGTTGTTTAAGATGAACAATAGTATGCCTAGGTCGTTTAAGAGGGATTGGGGGTGGAGCTTTGGTCATCCACTTCTTTAGTATTACTCCCATCGTATGTACTCAACTCTTCACTAGAGACATACTCTCTCTAAATTGGTCCTTAATGCTCATTGGGTATCTAAGGATCCGAAGGAGAGTTGGTTTCATCATCTTCACAATCTTTGGTCTATTTGGTTATCTTATAAGTTGAGGGTGTTTGCTTCGCTCGTGATCGATCAAAGGATACCATCCAAGACCAAGTTGGTCGAGAGTGGTCTCTCGAAAGGCCTTTGTCCAATTTTCCATCACTCAGAGACTGTAAAGCATATCATTTGGGAGTGCCAGTTTGCTAAGCATAGTTGGAGTTTTTTTTAGGATCAACACTTGACATTACTTCAGGGCGAGATTCATTGGCACGCTACTTTGTTTGGTTACTATTGCTCCCTTATTCACAATGCTTTCATCAAGTTTTGGCATTGTTTGCAAATATATACTTTGTTTTGTTCTATGGAAGCTCAAGTGCAAGTTTGTTTTTGCTCAAGAGTATTCTTTGTCAACCTTAAGTTCTATGTGGAGAGATGAGGTTCATCAATGTTTGGCAAATGAAGCTATGTTGATCAAAGATGCATAATCTTTGGATCCCACAGAATATTATGCTTTAGTAACTCTTAGAAGTTATGAAGTTCATTGTATATACCCTTCCACTTTTTACATTTTTAATTGCAAATGTTTATATATAGAGAGAGAGCTATTTCAAAATTTGTTTACAATTTATATAAAAAAAATTATATCATCACAACCAGTGAAGAATTAATTGTCATTGTTAATTTATATAAAAATAATTATATTGAATAAAATTATTCAATATTAGTGTTACATATAAGTAAACAAATTTTGAAATGGCTATGTAACCTTAATATATATATATATATATGTAATAACCTTATGTATATATATATATAAACATTTTTGGATATGTAAAAATGGAGTGCTATACAATGAAACTCATAACTTTCTTTTAAGAGTTACTAAAGCATAATATTATGTGGGATCCAAAAATTATGCATCTTTCATCAACATAAATTCCTTTACCAAACATTGATGAACCTCATCTCTGTCCACATAAAACTGTCCACATCTCCACATAGAACTTAAGGTTGACAAAAAATACTCTTTGATCAAAATAGTCCCTTTGCCAAACCTCATCTCTCCACATAGAACGGGATTACTCTTGATCAAAACAAACAACAAAACAAAGTCGATATTTCCAGACAATGCCAAAATCCGATTCTTTTGTAAACAAATTTTGAAATGGTTAAATTAATACAAAAATATCCACATAGAACTTAAAGTTGACAAACAATACTCTTGAGCAAAAACAAACTTGCAATTGAGTTTCCATAGAACAAAACAAAGTCGATATTTGCAGACAATGCCAAAATCCGATTCTTTTGTAAACAAATTTTGAAGTGGTTAAATTAATAAAAATATATATTAAAATTACCGAATCCAATATAAAAATAATAATTTTTTATTGGATGTATCTTACAAAAACAAACAACAAAACAAAGTCGATATTTCCAGACAATGCCAAAATCCGATTCTTTTGTAAACAAATTTTGAAATGGTTAAATTAATAAAAATATATCCACATAGAACTTAAAGTTGACAAACAATACTCTTGAGCAAAAACAAACTTGCAATTGAGTTTCCATAGAACAAAACAAAGTCGATATTTGCAGACAATGCCAAAATCCGATTCTTTTGTAAACAAATTTTGAAGTGGTTAAATTAATAAAAATATATATTAAAAATTACCGAATCCAATATAAAAATAATATTTTTTTATTGGATGTATCTTAATGTTTGAACTAATTTTTATTTGATGTATCTTAATGCTTGAAATGTTCGTACATACTAATGAGGTAATTTTAGTATATATAGATCCACCCACGTTTCCCTCCTGCCTCAAAGCATCTCAAGACATCTTTCCGAGTTTCTCTTCTCAACAACTTCTAATATCTGCGCATTATGAAAGTCCATTGTTATCATATCGTCTCTGAAAATATACTCGAGATGCAAGATTTGTATTTAATTCTTTCAATTTTCGCTCTACAACCAGTTCTTCCCCTTCTCGAAGTATTCTAAAAGCCCGAACTCTAACAGAGAGGAAGCGGGTGGGTGGATGCATAGATAGACATATACATGTATAGAGATGTACAGTTTAAGATAGCGTGTCCCCATTTCCTAAAATTGTGAACACCGCCATTGCTAATGCTTGAAAAGTTTCAGAGACTAGAGATATTTCTGAGCTTAAACCTTCAAGTAACAAAGTTTGCTCCTAAGTTTAAAGCATAGTCCTAGATAAAAAGACAAACAGTCATTATACCGGAGTCAACCCCAAAGCACTGAATGTTTTTTTATATCAAAAAGAATATCTCACAAATTCTGCTCGCTCCAAAATTTCATTGCTTGTTATATGATTCTCGCAACAATATGTCAATGGTGACAAAGATATCAATAGACTCATCTCTTGAATCAGTAAATCTGGGAACATAGAAAGATAGCTTTATTTCTTGGAGATATAAATCCTGCCGGAGTCATACCACTATAATTGCACTCACCAATTGAGGATACATTTGCACGAATCCCGTTTGGAAACCTAATAACTTCAAGTGACTTTGGCAGACCGTTTCAGTTCTGCAAATCAAAAAACATAAAGGGTAGCAAGCTTCTTTATTCTAAAGACATTCATCATCATCATGCTCCATATTTAGGGGCTTTCCAAAGCTTGAATGCAATCTCATACAATAACCGATCTGCAAGTATTGCAAGATTCCCTCCATGCTGCAACAGAAATTATTATCAGGCTTCATAAGTATTTCACCAGTAAAGAGATTAAACAGTTTAAGTAGCAAAATTGATTTGTACACAAAAAATAGTCGATCAAAACATAGCAATTCCACAAAAATGATTGAAAGCTATTTTGACCAATGCACAAGTAACCTAATTTACCCTAGACAAACTATGTTCATATAGGCCTTGTATCACTTGAGATACGTGCACCAGTGTGTTTTTCTGCCAACAGATGTGGAATGGTAATAGAAAGGCTTTTCAAAAGGCCCTGAGACCATTCCAGTTCTTTCTTGCTAAGTGACTGATTACTGCATTACGGCGAGGACCTTGAAGAACAAAGCTTCATAAAGTGTGAACTAATGAAAAGATCAAGATAACAACTCAAAATTATCTCCAACTCTTAGAAAAACATAGCTTAAGATCATTTATTGATGACATACCAAGATCTAATCACACTTTTAACGTCATAATTTTATAAATTCTAGTGGAGAGGAGTATACAATAAAGAAATATGCTTAGAGTGCCCAAAATGGAGACTAAATAAAGATCGCTACTCTGCTAACATCAGTGGTTTGCAAGGAACAATCATCTATCTCTGCCCAATATTAAATAAAATGAATATCAAACTCAAATGAAAACTGAAGACAGCTCTGAAATTAAACAAGAGAATGGAAACACAACATTAGAAACAATGTCATTTTGTAATTGACCAATGGATTCATTCAAGCAAAGTGAAAACAATGACAGATCACCAGGTAATTATTCATCTTCAGCATCGGCCCACTAGATAGTTAAGGAGTCAACTAGCATCTAATGTTATGCCCTGATCAGTGTTTGGGAACAGTTAGGTTTAGGGTAAGTAGACTAACCATGAATATGCATTATTAAAACCATCCAATTATGCATTGGACATTTCCGTCAGATATTGTACTTGTATTTGAATGATACTTGTAATTGGTAGATACAATTATTGAATCGACTGATGTTAGTTCTATATTATTGAGGACAAATTCTTTTATCAACCAGATAATCTTTTTGAATGGGTCATTTAAAGTCAACAGTTAGTCTTTTGATAGGGTCATTTAAAGTCAACGGCTAGTTTTATCATCTGTATTTTACGTTACCACCTACGGTATATGTCAAACCAAAGGATTCTCTCTTTAATTCAAAGGAAGGATGCAGCCACTAAGAGAAACATTTAAGAGTTTGCAATAAAAGTGAAAAGAAATTACAATTAACAAAGAAGGCAGACAGGCAATTTGTCATAAGCAAAAGAGCCATCGAAACAGACTCTGTTGCAACGTAAGAAAAGAAGCATATCAACCACCACCAGGTAAGTTCAATCTATGTTAGAAAAGTGACTTTTAGTGGCGGGAGAAATCATAAAGGCAAATTAATCACTTTTTGAGTAAAAGAAAGGTTCATTAAAGTAAAAGAAAGGTTCATTAAATTAATAAAGTGATTTTATGAGAAAATATTAAAGATGAATTAAAAAAAAAAACTGTTCATTAAATTAATAAAGTGATTTTATGAGAAAATATTAAAGATGAATTAAAAGTAACTTGAAGGGAAAAAGGTAAAAAGAGGTATAATCTATGTAAGAAAAGTGACTTTTAATGGCGGGAGAAATCATAAAGGCAAATTAATCACTTTTTGAGTAAAACAAAGATTCATTAAATTAATAAAGTGATTTTATGAGAAAATATTAAAGATGAATTAAAAGAAAAAAATGTGCATTAAATTAATAAAGTGATTTTATGAGAATATTAAAGATGAATTAAAAGTCACTTGAAGGGAAAAAGGTGAAAAGGGGTATAAAAGAGAGATAGGAGCTTATATTTTTTTATCATGTTGATTGATATTTTGATATTTGGCCTCTTGACTTGGAGAGCTCTTGGAGCTTAGGGTTTTTAGGGTTTTACAGAGAGAACCCCAAGATTAGTTTTGGTGGTAAAACCATCCACCCTAGCTGGTCATTTTGGGATAGAATCACTTAGATTTTCTCATTGAGCTTCATTGTCGGGGAACATCATTTCCGATTCAGATTTTGTGTAGCCATTTCAATTGGATTGATTTTTATGTGACCAGGGTGAAATATTGTTTGGAGGGGCACATTTAGTAGTGGAGAACTTCATATTTTTGGGTTGTATCGGTGTCTACTTGTTGGGACCGGGTTGCATACATCTTGGACCAGTTTTGGCGTGGATCTGAGGTTATTTCTCCTTTGGATCGAGTTGATATTCAGCAGGGCGAATTTGCTACAGCCAGAGCACATTTCTCTTCATTGGAGCTACTATTTCATGTGAAAGATTTATTCTTTGTGTATCCATCATTGAGGTTACTATGTGGAAGATTATTGTTGCTGATTTCTATTGTATTGGAGCCATTTCAGCCATAGAAAACAGCCACCATATCATTGTATGCAAATCTGGAAATTGCCTTGGCATTGAACACTTAA
>SNQJ01S0010107.1:158808-177354 GCA_010110895.2 Picea sitchensis | reverse complement strand
AGCTCTTTGTCTTTCTTTTAACCTATTGATTAGGGCTGACGTCATCATCATTGCAGCAACAATATATATGACGCAGCAACATTATATGTGTGAGCTATTTTGAGATATTTATTGCATTGACATATAATACAAGGTTTAATTATAAACATGGAATGCTTATCATCTCTTATGCTATGTTGAAGAAGTAATCTTTGCTTTTGTTTAGCCATCATTGACTTCGTCAATAATAGCACTTAATCATTTGCTCATATATATGATAAAGATAGTCATTTATATCTTGAAGTACTAACCCATTGTAAGCACATATTCTAGTTGTTTGTCTTGTCTCGCAAACAGGTGCATCTTCAGTGGATCTTTCTTCTTGACTATCTTTGGGCAGTAATCTGTGAAAAGGAACTTCTTTGACTTGATCCATTACCCTTTAGCCTTTCATTAACCCAGATTGCTTAGGGACGTCTCCCTTGGACTAGTCCTCCTAAATAGAAAGAGCCCCCCATCGAGGTGACAGTGGGTGGGGAAGCTCCTGTTACGCCGGTTTTAAAGCCTTGAATCAAGCTATCTAAACCCTCCTACAAACCGTGCGATAACAGTCCCTTCTCAATTTCTTGGTACATTGTCCTAGAGGTACCATGTTTATCAAATCAATAGATGCATCAACACATGTGAAAGATGCAACATTGTTGTGTGAGTTGATGGATGCGTTCATCCAGGAGATCGACAAGCATAATGTGGTGCAAATCATAATAGATAATGCAGCTAATTATGTGGCTGCTGGTAGGTTGCTTATGGAGAGGCATCGTTCATTGTTTTGGACTCCATGTGTTGCACATTGTATTGATTTGATGCTTGAGGATATGGGGAAAACCTCCTTCATCAAGGAGGTGGTTGATTAGGCTAGGAGCGTTCCCAAGTTCATATATAACCATATTTTTGTTCTTAGCCTCATGAGGAGACACACCAAAAACAGGGAGTTGCGACGTCCTGCAATCACTCGTTTTGCCACCATCTTTCATTAATCTTCAGTCTTTGCTTCGATGTCAGTTTGAGTTGAAGCAAATGTTTGTTTGTGATGAGTGGCGAGATTCTACATATAGCAGGAGAGAGGATGGGAAAGACATTGCTAGATTGGTGTACAATGACTCCTTCTGGGAAGGAGTGGCAGAGGTGTGCTCAGTGAGTGAACCTTTGGTAAAGGTTCTAAGATTGGCTGATAGAAATAAGCCAACTATGGGCTATTTGTATGAGGCCATGGATAGGGCCAAATAAGCTATCCGGGCTTATTATGTGGGAAAGGGTAGCCACAGGTTTCGTAGACAGATGTTATTATGGGATTTGATTGATACTCGATGGACCGAGATGCTCCATCGACCCATTCATGCAACAACAATTTTCCTCAACCCTCCATTTTCCTACAAATGCAACTTTGCTTTTGATGGCGAGGTCATGGAAGGGCTCCATGCTTGTCTTTAGAGGATGGTATCTGATGTCGCGATTCACCTCGATATTAATCGCGAGATAGAGATGTATCGGGATGGTACTGGACTATTTGGCTATAAAGATGTTGTTGCTTCAAGGAACATTTTGTTGCCATGCAAGTCATTAGACTTTAGAAGATAGTTCAACTTAGAACTTTATGTTTTTAAAATTCAAATTTCAAATATGTATTTTAAATTTTAAAATTTATTTTAAATTTCAATTATGTTTTCTTTATGTTATCTTTCTTTTTTATTTGTTGTAGATGTTTGGTGGCGAAACTATGGTGCAAGGGAACCAAATTTGCAGAGATTTGCCATCCAAATCCCGATTCAAACATGTAACTCTTTAGGATGTGAGCGCAATTGGAGTGTATTTGAAAAAATACACTCAAAGAAACGCACTAGGTTAGAACTTATGAGCAATTACATTTATTGTAATTTGTAATTTACTCTAATATATTATGACCCTCAAAAGTTAAAACTCATTAAATTTTTTATGACCATCTTACAGGTTAGAGTTCTCACGTCTCAATGACTTGGTGTATGCCCATTACAATCTTTGACTATGGTTGAAGCAAATGGATAGAACACCGGATGTGGATGCCATTTCCTTGGACAATATTGATGTATTGTCTAAGTGGAGGGTGGAGTCTGAGATGCCTATCATGGAGGAGGCACCTGCATGGTTAGTGAAGGAACCCGAACAACAACAAGACTTGGAGGAGCAACAGGGAGAGGAGGAGGGGGAGGAGGAGGAGGAGGAGGAGTGGCTTGAAGACATCATGGAGGGTGATGTGCTAGCATCAACACAACCTTCTACACTTATTGATACACCTACTCCTACACACACCAGTCGTCATCCACTATTAGATACATGGCCTTCTACTGTCAGGGGAAGGCCTGACAAACAACCCATTATCTTTTCTCGTAAAAGGGGAAGAGGCCCACATTGATATTAGATAGCTAGCTGCTAGTTTTGTTTCATTTGTCATTGTATATCAGACATCTACCTCATGATGATGAATCATGAGATACATTTTATAATTATATATGTGATGTCATTTTGTATTGGCTCTAAGTTCTAACTATTGGCCCTTCAACATTCAATATCGACTTTGATGTATAATTTATTATTTGGCATCCATGTGATTTCTACATATTTATGTGCCAATGTGTTTATCTGATGTTGTTGTTACTTTATATGTTTAAAATTTTGAAAAAAATGAATCTATTTTGTATTTTTGAATGTTTGTCGTGGTTTTCCGACTTTTGCTGAAACAATTTTTTTCGAACCCTAGTCGACTTTTTGCCGATGCCAAGTTTTTCAACAATGATTTATATAATATAAGAGATCAATGCCAAGGCAATTTCCAGATTTGCATACAATGATATGGCGGTTGTTTCCTATGGCTGAAATGACTCCAACACAATAGAAATCAACAACAATAATCTTCCACAAGTAACCTCAATGATGGCTACCCAAAGGATGAATCTCCAACATGAAATAGTAGCTCCAATGAAGAGAAATGTGCATGGCTGTAGCAAATTCACCATGTTGAATATCAACTCGATCCAAAGGAGAAATAACCTCAAATCCACGCCAAAACTCGCCCAAGATGTATGCAACCTGGTCCCAACAAATAGAAACTGATACAACCCCAAATTATGAAGTTCTCCACTACTAGATGCGCCCCTCCAAGCAATATTTTGCTCTTGCAAATAAAAGATTTGTGCCACAAGAGAATGCAATGATAACTCCAATTCCTATAGAAGAACACCTATAGAATATTTGGCTAGAGTGAGATCTCCCCATTGAAACCAAACCCTCTAGCTAGAGTGGATCTCTCACCACTGGAACTAGATCTAGGATTCTACTCCAAACCCTAAGCCTCTAAAGCTCCTTGAGCTCTCCACAATCTCAACTCAAAAACATAACATGCATAATCAGAGGAAATGAGACACTATCTCTTCTTCATACCCCTCTCACCTTTTTCCTCCTTAAGTGACTTTTAATTCATCTTTTAATATTTTCTCTAAAATCACTTTATTAATTTATTTACCTTTTTAACCCCATAAAGTGAATAATTTTCCTTTATGACTTCTCGTGCCACTGAAAGTCACTTTTCGTCATCCCATCCTGTAGATATTTTCGCCCCGGTTCCAACGAGCTATTACACTAAGGTATTTTTCCAATAAACAAGCTCCAAATAGTACCTTTAGTGTAATTAATTAAAATATGCTCAATAATAACCCTGTTTTACGGAAATCATCGGAATGCAACGGAACCAAAGGCAAGCTGTGTGGAAATGGTCCTGATGATGAATAATGGAAGATAAAATAGTTGGGCCCATCACTTACAATAATTAAAGTGACTTCTATTTTCTCTATTAATCATAGAGTCACTTTATAACCTTATTTTAATTAACTAATGCCACCTTTATAATTTAGCTTTAATAAGCTAGTGACATCAATTAATCTCCATAGTCTCCCCTTTCCCACTGATTATAGCCTACGGGGAGAGTGTATAGGCTAATCCGTCATCCTTCGTGTAGTCATTTGGAAAGGGAGATTACAATCCTCCCTTCCCAAAATTGCTTGTCCTCAAGCAATCGCTGACCAAGGTTCTACCTAATGTGGCTTTCTCTCCATGTAACATCCTCTACGAGCCTACCTCTTACCATGAACATGTGCCCTAAGTCTTTGACCGATGGTCTCGCAGCTCGCTCCCCCTGTGATAACCTCTACTGGTATGCTCCCCACTAAAAATGTGCACACACTTTCTGTGACCGAATGTCTCCCTAAATGAATTGTACCTTGTGCCCACTGTCTCTTCCTGGATATCCCCTCATAAGATTGTCGCCTCTTCAATGGATGTGACTCTCTAACTGTTGTGCTATGTATATCACCATGTCCCAACACCATCTCCATCTGTTGTGTTGAAGCAACCTTAGGAGCATTAGTGGTCATGCCCCTTAGAACTACCCTTTTTCCTTTTGCAATCCTGAAGTCCATCTTCATTTGTTGGTAGTCCTGAGAGATCATCCCTAATGTTTTGAGCCACTGAACTCCCATGATGATGCTCGTGTTCTCTAAATCCATCACAAAAAAATCATCTGTCACTGTATGGTTTCCCATGGACAACTCTAAGTGTTGAACTTTCTGGGTGCATGCCAAACTGTGTCTACCTGTCACCAATACTCTGAAATCTCCAACCTCAATCGTAGGTAAACCTAGCCTCCAGACTAATTCTAAGTCAATGAAGTTGTGGGTGGCCCCACCATTAATCAAGATCATGACTCGCTGTCCTTGTACTCCTCCCCTAATCCTGAATGTATGAAAGCTAGGAATGCGAGGTAGGGGGTGATAGTCATGCCCTTAGCTTCTCATCACTGCTACACCCTGTGCCTTGAGTCTGTCTTGTTGTTCTGACTCCATAACTGTTGAAATGTACTTGACCATCCTCCAAACACCTGTGACCTGGTTTCCAAGACTGTTTGCAACTGAAATAAGGATCCCTCTGTCTCAACTCCCTCTGAGTCTCTCTGTCTATTCGGTCTCTCCCTGACCTCTCTATCTGTAAGGATCTCCTTTCTGTTCTTTGTTGATGTGCAGGACGTCTATATGTCTCATGGACTGTGTGTGACGTATCATCCATGATACACTCCCTCCTCCAAGGTTTGTCTGAGCTCCTGTTTGTGCTCTACTGATGTGCGGGAAATCCATCTGTGATCTTATCTGTGGGTGATATATCGTCTGTGCCACGTGCTCTCCTCCAAGGTATATATTTGAGCTCCTGTCTGGTCCTCCAAAAGTGGTAGTCTCTAGTCTCCTTTCCTCATACCCTAAGTCATAATCCCGTTTTTCTCCACCACGTTTCCTGGGTCCGAGTTCGCACTTAATGGGGAAATAATCTCCTAATGATACAACACTGCGAAAACTATCACTCAAAGCCTCATACTCCCTCCTATACACCTCAAATACTCCCTCCTATACATCTCAAAGATATTCTCTGCTTTTGACTGACCCGACTATGGTGTATCCAAGAAACTCAATATAGATAGCCTAAGTGACAACCTGTTGTACGAATGCCTATGTGCCTGTGTTGCCTCGTGTCTACTGTCGCCCACTGCCTAGTACCCATCTCCTCTATGTTTGGCGCTCGCTCCATCATCTCTCATGCCTCCACCAATCACTACAAATGTCTCCTGCAACTGATAGTCAACCCTGCTCACTGCTTTGTCATCCCTATCAACCACTGTACCTCCTGATAACATCGTGTAACTGTGGATATTGCCTACCACTATAGATCCTGCAACCCCTAACACTATCTTGTGTCCCGGTTGTATCATTGTATCACTCAATCCATGAGTTTCAACTGGCTCCTGACCTTGAATGGAAGTATCGTCATCACTAGTGTCGTCTAATCTTGGATCCCACATAAATGTGTCCTCATCTGAACTGACCCCAGCTCTGGTATCCGCATGTGTATGCTAGCAGATAAACAGTCTCAGATCTCTCCAACAATGGTGACTCCTGTGACACATGAACACCCTCAATCATCTTTGGGTCATGTCCCTCCCTATTCATCTTTGATCCTAAGTGCCTCTCCAACTCACGAGACTCCTCCAACAAATCATACATGTCGCTAACATCTCCTTGTGATATGGCTGATGCAAATGATTGACTCCCCATTGAGATGGATGTAGTGGATACCTGATTCGACTCCTCAAGGAGCTGCTCTACTCTTGACTCTGATCTTTGAATGGCCATTTGTGTGCTCTTCAAGAGTCCTTGTGTGCTTACCAACTCATGAGTAAGTCTGTCCACCTCATTCTCTTTCTCCTCCAATGCCCCATGGTACATCTCACCAATATCCAGAAGGTAATCTCTGTCCATAAGGAGATGCTGGTAGTTGGTCTTCATCACCATCACTCTCTCTCTGAGTGTCTGAAAGTCCTCAATGGAGAACTCTCCACCCAAACTATCCTGTGCCATTGTGTCTTTCCAACATTACTTAGCCACTAATGCATGTGTATCATCTAAGTGTCTCATGGATGCCACGATCATATCCTCTTTGATCTTAAGCTGCCCTGCCAAATAACGTGACTCATACGAGCCTACATCTCTACCATGCTGACATGCTGACTCACCAGTACTGCTCCTAGGATCAAATGTGGAACACTCATCATCATAGTCACTGACATCCGCTGCACTACTCTAATCATCGCCCATATGCCCATCTTGTAAGATGAGTCCCTGCTCCAAAGATGACTCACCCTGTGTCAATGCTCCATTGCCCTTAGGTGTATCCACACCCAAATCATCTCGAACCTCATCACAAGACGAAGATGCTATCTCCTCCTCATGATCTGATGTGCTATTATCCTGTCCACCACATGTGCTAATGTCACAACCCTCTGATGGTCTGTCCAATGCTGCCATCCTGTCATCCTCATCGCACACATCCTTAGTATGCTCATTCCTGGAGTCAATCTGTGGCCCTGTCAACCCACTAACCTGCAATGACGTCTCCACTACCATGGCTGCTTTGGCTCCGTTTTCCTCTTTCTTTTTCATAGTTGCCTCTCTCCTCTATAACCCTTCGTACCATTCTGATCTTCTTCTCTCATTGTATGCTGCAATCTTCTTATGTTGTTTTTTATACCATTCTGATCTTCTTCTCTCATTGTCTGCTGCAATCTTTTTATGCTGTTCTGACATCTGCTCTTTTAATGCTGCAAATTCCTTCTTATTCTGCTCTATGTTTCTTGCAAGTCTTGCAACAGTTTTACCCTAAGATTTTCTGGGATATACATCCTCCTAGACCACCGAAAGTAAGTTCCACTGTTCCACTGTTCAACTTGCAATCATAAATCTTTCTCCTTATTGAAGACCCCTCAGGCTAGGAGGAATCTTCGCTCTGATAACACTGTAATATTCCACTATAGACTTTGTGCTAAAATCTGATTTAGTTGGTTGGGGAATTTCGTCAAACACTTGGCATACAAGCTCCCAACTCCCTTGAAATCACTTCAATATTTGTTGTCCCAATTAACTCATGTTTAAGGGTTGAAGATTATGTCAAACACATCATATGCAACACCTAATCCCTTCCAAATGAGTGGCTGTTCTGAATTTATGCTTCTTGTTATGTTTATTTGCGGGTGGCTGGTTGAAGTGTTTTGTCAAACACTTTGCATGCTAATGATGTAGCTTTTGTTTTAATGTGTTTCAGAATTGTTAAGTGTGCAAGATATCATGAAATGGCAAGGAAATACATGATAGGCATGAAAAGACATACCCAAAAGAGATTGCAACAATAATAACAAAATACCTCCAATCCTTGACTTATTTATATAATATAAGAGATCAATGCCAAGGCAACTTCCAGATTTGCATACAATGATATGGCGGTTATTCTATGGCTGAAATGGTTCCAATACAATAGAAATCAGCAACAATAATCTTCCACAAGTAATCTCAATGACGACTACCCAAAGGATGAATCTCCAACATGAAATAGTAGCGCCAATGAAGAGAAATGTGCCCTGGCTGTAGCAAATTAGCCCCGCTGAATATCAACTCGATCCAAAGGAGAAATAATTTCAAATACATGCCAAAACTCGCCCAAGATGTATGCAATCCGGTCCCAACAAATAAAAACTGATACAACCCCAAATTATGAAGTTCTCCACTACTAGATGCGCCCCTCCAAGCAATATCTCGTCCTTGCAAATAAAAGATTTGTGCCACAAGAGAATGCAATGATAACTCCAATTCTTGTAGAAGAACACTTGTAGAATATTTGGTTAGAGTGAGATCTCCCCACTGAAACCAAACCCTCTAGCTAGAGTGGATCTCTCACCACTAAAACTAGATCTAGGATTTTACTCCAAACCATAAGCCTCAAAAGCTCCTTGAGCTCTCCACAATCTCAATTCAAAAACATAACATGCATAATCAAAGGAAATGAGCCCCTATCTCTTCTTTATACCCTTCTCACCTTTTTCCTCCTTAAGTGACTTTTAATTCCTCTTTTAATATTTTCTCTAAAATCACTTTATTAATTTACTTACCTTTTTAACCACAGAAAATGATTAATTTGTGTTTATGACTTCTCCTGCCATTGAAAGTCACTTTTCATCATCCCATCCTATAGATATTTTCGCCCCAGTTTGTGGTGAACCAAGCCGGTTCACTATGTAAACATCCAATATCAATAGGACAGTACACAATAATCCATTAAGGATAGTAAATATATTTAATAATAAATGTATAAGAATGAATAAGATATAAGATGAGCTACAATGAGGACGAGGGCTTGTATATATACCCACGCAGGGGTGCCCTTTCATAAGAGACATGACCTTTCATATGTCATGTCTCTTCATAATTAATTATTACTTATTAGTTATTTATATTTACATATTATATATATTTATGTTTGTTACATTGTCTTCCCCTTAGAAATGCTTTGTCCTCAAAGCATGCTTATGGAGAGGCTTACTTCTTCATTCTGGCTTGCAATGTCTTCGCATGGCTCTATGTTTTTGGTGTTGTTAAGATTGATGATACCAGACGATATGAGTGACGAAGAGTTGAGAAGAATTGTCGAGTTGTGAAAGAGTCTGCCCACCCTAGTTCGATCTTCTGCGAAACTAGGTGTTTATAGGGTTCTCGTTTTGGATAATATTGATATTCTAACTGGTTAATATATCTACTCTTATTGATTTGAATGTCGAGAGGGAGTTCTCATATCATGATTTCCCTTTATCATACTTGTAGCATTTTCTTCTTTTGACTTTGATATATGATTTTCTTCATGCGACAGTCTTGCCTTGATAATGGCTGAATTTTGATTAGTAATTTTATCTGGATCTTCCATCGTTTGTACTCCAACATCTTTATATGTTTTTTCTTCAATTGGATTGGCATCTTCTTGAGCTTTAATGTCTAGATTTTCAAGTTTCTCTTCTTTCAGTTTTTTGATTTGTTCTAATAAGTCCTGGTTAAGGTTCTTCAAATGAGAATTTTCTTCTTCTTTCTCTAAGAGGTTTTTCATGAATTCTTTTTCGAGATCCTCCTTTTCTTGTTCTAATTTTTTTCCATATTGCTTTGTAACCTTAGCCTTATTGATTTGGGCGAGTAATTTTTTATTGTGGTTTTTTAAACGGGCAATTTCTTCATTTTTTTTTGTGATAACTTCGTCAAATTCTTTCTTCGTCCCTTGCATTGCTTTTTGATTTTCTTGAAGTATTACTTTTGAGATATTGTTAAAGTCTTATGGTGTTACGGAATCTGGCGCCGATGTGGTATCTTGTAATGTTATCATTTTTTCCTTATAGGGGAATGTCACAAACTTTTTCTCCATGTTGAGCATGAAGGTACCTAGAATTTTAAACCAGGGTAATCCGATGACGATGTCAACTTCTTCTTGATACATAGTTGTAACATATAATTGAGATGTATACTCATATTCATCAATTGTCACTTGTAACTCCTTAATTCGAAAATAATCTTCTTTTTCAATTATATCCGACTCTGAAATTAATAATTGATTTGCGAATTTGATATTCATGTAATTTGTATTATAGTCCAAGCTAATAACAATGTTTGCTTCTCTTCCTTGAATATTTCCTTTTAATGTCGAAAACCCGCAACATACGGTTGAAAAACCTTCATAAGTAAATCTTCTTTTCGTCATTTTCTAATTATCCTTTTATAGTAAATATATTTAATAATAATGTATAAGAATGAATAAGATATAAGATGAGCTACAATGAGGATGAGGGCTTGTATATATACCTACACAGGGGTGCCCTTTCATAAGAGACATGACCTTTCATATGTCATGTCTCTTCATAATTAATTATTACTTATTAGCTATTTATATTTACATATTATATATATTTATGTTTGTTACACAGTTCCAACGAGTTATTACACTAAGGTATTTCTCCAATAAACAAGCTCCAAATAGTACCTTTAGTGTAATTAATTAAAATATGCTCAATAATAACCCTGTTTTACGAAAATCATCAGAATGCAACGGAACCAAAGGCAAGCTATGTGGAAATGGTCTTGATGATGAATAATGGAAGATAAAATAGTTGGGCCCATCACTTACGATAATTAAAGTGACTTCTAAGGTTATTTTCTCTATTAATCATAGAGTCACTTTATAACCTTCTTTCAATTAACTAATGTCACCTTTATAATTTACTTTAATAAGCTAGTGACATCAATTAATTTCCATAGTCTCCCCTTTCCCACTGATTATATAGGCTAATCCGTTATCCTTTGTGTAGTCATTTGGAAAGGGACATTACACTAGGGCATATATGCACTGTGACGAGTCAGGCGACGGCGTGCACCCAAGTCATGTGTCTGCTAAACGATATGTGGGTACTCGGTTGGGTTGGCACTGTTAGAATATTTCGATGTGCTCGTTTAACCATATACAATATCATAATATTGTCATCCAACCATAGGCACACAACCACCCCCAAGCACCATAACCTTTGCTAGATAGAATGATTTCGGGAGCAACACTAGAACCAACAGATAACCAAGCACATCTTTCTCCAAAGATAGTGCACCAGACATAAAGTCCCAAAACCACAGAACAAGGACAATACTCAACTGCAACAGTTGCAGTTGCACTTACCAAGAATACCACCAAGAATATCAGAATACCACCAAGAGATACTAGAAGGTAAGGCACATATCTTAGGCTAGATAGTACTAGAGAGAGAGACCAAGAATCACCCTAGAAGATCCACCTTCCATTCTTGCAACTATAGCTCCAAACTTGCGCTATACTTGAGAGAGTGAGTGAAGTGAGTGTGAGTACAAATGAGCTTAAGCACCTCCTATTTATAGTGCTCCTTGTCACCTGTCTAGACCGACTTCTCTTTTTGGAGGGTAATACGTTAATATTATTTATTCTACTGAGCCGACTTGTCTTCTAGGGTTTTTACACATCTGTTTAGGGTTTCTCTTGCTTCCGGAATATTCTGTTCTTGCCAAAGGTTACACATGGAGGTTAATACCTCCTGTAGCTACCATAATATCAACACTCCCTCCTAGCTAGGGAGGTATTAACTGCAATGGTCTCAAACACATCCATCCATTTCACATGGTATGGGCAAGGCTCACATAGTCTTTCAGACCATTCTACAGGTAGCATCATCATAGCCACACAGGCTATCTCATGATCACCAAGAATACCACCAAGAATATCAGAATACCACCAAGAATATCACCACCAAGAGATACTAGAAGGTAAGGCACATATCTTATGCTAGATAGCGCTAGAGAGAGAGACCAAGAATCACCCCAGAAGATCCACCTTCCATTCTTGCAGTTGCAGCTCCAAACTTGCGCTATACTTGAGAGAGTGAGTGAAGTGAGTGTGAGTACAAATGAGCTCAAGCACCTCCTAGCGCTATACTTGAGAGAGTGAGTGAAGTGAGTGTGAGTACAAATGAGCTCAAGCACCTCCTATTTATAGTGCTCCTTGTCACCTGTCTAGGCTGACTTCTCTTTCTAGAGGGTAATACTTTAATATTATTTATTCTATTGAGACGACTTGTCTTCTAGGGTTTTTACACATCTGTTTAGGGTTTCTCTTGCTTCCGAAATATTATGTTCTAGCCAAAGGTTACACATGGAGGTTAATACCTCCTGTAGCTACCATAATATCAACACTCCTAGCTAGGGAGTTATTAACTGCAATGGTCTCAAACACATCCATCCATTTCACATGGTATGGGCAAGGCTCACATAGTCTTTCAGACCATTCTACAGGTAGCATCATCATAGCCACACAGACTATCTCATGATCGCATAGATCAAGTCACGAGCATCATCATCACTATCCATCTAGCTGGAAATCACCTCCAACACTACTGGTTGGCACTACTAGTAGTCTCCATGGAAATCTAGTAGTAGTACACAGTTACTACAATGCCATCCAATAGATCACAACAATGTTGATCTATAGTAGTACACAACTACTATCCAGTGGTACACAACCACTCCTAGTATCACACAACTACTATCTAGTGACACACAGTCACTCCCAGTGGAACACATCCACCACAGTAGCACACAACTACTGTGCAGAGACATACAGTCTCCACTGCAATCAACTAATAACTACACAAGCTATCACCATGCAGTACAACAGTCTCCTGGCATCAAATCATATCATCGTCTGCATCATCTCTCAAGGCCATATTCCATCTGAGTAATCGGGTATGCTGCTGAAAATAAGCTTAGTGCACTCAACAAAGTGTCTCAATAAGTCACTCACTCAACATAGTGATACAGAGACCATTCTTCTAATTCGGACATACGTCCTAGAAGAATGACTGTTCCAACATATGCTGAATGCCCCGCAATGGGATACAAGAACCATTCTCTCCACTATATCATCTCTAAGTCGTACTAGCATGATGCAAATGCATCATATCTAAGTTGTACTGGCATGATGTGGAGTATCATCTACATCATCTCTAAGTCGTACTAGCATGATGCAAATGCATCATATCTAAGTTGTACTGGCATGATGTAGATCAATGTCTTTACGTCATCTTTAAGCCGTACTAGCATGGTGTCAATGCACCATCTCTAAGTTGTACTGGCATGATGCGAGTCATCTGCATCATCTCTAAGCTGTACTAGCATGATGCCATTGCATCATATCTAAGTTGTACTAGCATGATGCAAGTCATCTGCATCATCTCTAAGCTGTACTAGCATGATGCTATTGCATCATCTCTAAGTTGTACTAGCATGATGCGTCTCAAGACATCTGTATCATATCCAACCTAAACTAGCATGATGCTGAAGCATCATATCTAAGATGTACTAGCATGATACAGATCAACACTCCTTCTCAACCAAGGGAGCAATCTACACAAGTCCCAGTTTGTCCCTCAAGTATGTAAACTTTATCTTGGAAGGAGTCTTTGTCAAAATATTAGCTGTCTGCTCATCGGTGGAGATGTACTGGAGAATCACTTCTCCCTTTTGGACTTTATCACGGATAAAATAGTACTTGATCTCAATGTGCTTCGACCTATCATGGAACACGGGATTCCCTGAAAGCTTCACACAACTTTGATTATCACAATATATCACTGTCGAATCCAACACCTAATCAAATAGTCTAGAAACTAGTTTATAGAGCCATATTGCTTCCGTCAAGCATCACACGCTGCAATATACTCTGTTTTTGTAGTGTTGAGTGCAACAGACTTTTGTTTCTTGCTAGCCCATGATATCATAGTAGAGCCCAAACTAAAACATATACCATAAGTACTGTTTCTGTCATCTGCACTCCCTGCCCAATCTGAATCAACAAATCCATGCAGTTGTACGTCACTGTTTGAGGCATATCTCAAACCATAATTCAGTGTCCCACGAAGATATCTCAAAATGTGTTTTGCAGCTATCCAATGCTCATGTCTAGATTCCACTTGGAACTGGCTCAACATGTTCATAGCAAGGAAAATGTTCGGCTGAGTATTAACCAAATACATCAATGAGCCAATCAATTGTCGATACAGGGACAAGTCTACCGGATCGGAATCAAAGTCTCTCAACTTCCTCAGATCTGTCACCATGGGAGTTACCATGGATTTGCAATTCATCATCCCAAACTTCTGAAGGATCTTTACAACATACTTCCCTTGCCCTAGGAAGATTTCACCACGCTTTTGCCATACTTCTAGTCCCAAATAATAATGCATGAGACCAAGATCCTTCATATCGAATTCGGAGGCTAGCTCCCTCTTACACTGAATAATGAGAGGTTTTGCACCTGTCAAAAATAAATCATCAACATATAGTAGTAGGATCATAGGTGCATCAATCACAACCTTGTAATAAAGGTTTGGATCAACATAGCTCTTGGAAAATCCAAGTCTCGTCAAGTAACTGTCAATTCGTGCATACCAAGCTCTTGGAGCTTGCTTGAGTCCATACAAGGCCTTCTTTAATCTGCTTACATGGGTTTTTCTCAGGTGTACCTCAAAACCGTGAGGTTGCTCTATGTATATTTCTTCCTCAATTACTCCATTGAGAATTGGATGCTGCAAGAGATATGATTGCTCTAATAGAGCTGTATCTGGCAATTGGAGCAATGTCTCATCATAGTTTTCTCCCTCCTGCTGGGAGAACCTTCTAGCCACGAATCTTGCCTTGTATTTATTGATACTTTACAGACTTTCCTTCAGGTCTAGGCTCAATTTCCCACACATCATGATGGATTGATATTCTTCCATCATAGCTTCCTTTCATTCTTTCTTCTTGACTGCTTCTTCAAAGGTGGAAGGTTCTGCATTGAAAAGACTTGTCATAAGTGCCGCATAACTAGAGAATCTTTTGGGCCTCTTGCTTTCCTTGAAGGTGCCACTAGGAGATTTGTATCTTTCTGCTTCTTTCTGGTCTCAGGTACAATAACTGGTTTCACAAATTCAAGTGGTTGTTTTGGATCTTTACTGGAATGTTCTGGAGAACATTTACTTTCTTCCTTGGGATCTTCATGTTCCTCTTCATCGTTGGAGTCCATGGAATCTTCTATAGATTTCCTGAAGGAAACCTTCTCATCAAAAGTCACATTTTTGCTGATCTCAACCTTCTGTTGGCCTGGAACATAGATTTTGTAAGCTTTTGATGACTCACTATATTCAACGAATATGCCCTTCTTTCCTGAAGGTTCCAACTTTTTTCTTTTGTCCTTGGGAACATGGATATAGACAGACAATCAAAGATCCTTAAGTGTTCAACACATGGCTTCTTTCTGGAGAAGGCTTCTTCTGGAGTCATGTTCTTCAATATATAATGAGGACTTTTATTTTGAACATATACGACTGCCATATGTGCTTCTCCCCATAGAAACATGGATAGATTCTGGTCATTCATCATTGCCTTAACAAATTCTTCAATGGATCGGTTCTTTCTTTCTACCACACCATTCTGTTGAGGATTATGTGGGACTATTAGCTCCCTCCTAATCCCGTCTGCTTTACAAAAGGCAATGAGCTCCTTGGAGGTGTATTCTCGTCCATTATCAGATCTTGATTTTCTTGTATCTGAGTGAACGATGTCCAAAAATTCCTTTTTCTTTCCACGCTTCCTTTCAAATTGGTACTTGGTGAGATCACCTACCTCACCACTTGATGGAGTCATCTGCTCCATGTTTGCAAATGTCATTGTAGCTCCTTCTCAGAGCTATTGCCTGTGACCTACCCGAAACAAGAACAAGAAGAGAAAAAGTATTTCCAATAGCATTTTCATAAGAACATATCTATAATAACGAGGATGGTAGTCATTATAGAATTACCAAGGTGACCTGCCCGGAAGCAAAACAAGAAATTTCTCCTAGAGGAGATGTTAGTTCATTTTGCAAACAAGTGCAATACGCATCTATATCAATAGTTATAGAGAATAAGCTCTATAATCTCAACCTTAATCAATCTAATACTTTGACTTTAATTTTGACCAATGGTTAGTATGATAGTCAATAACTTGAATAGATCAAAATACAACCTAGATGTTCATAAGATCACAATAATGCCATAACAAATAGAGGCATATCAAATTAATCAAACCTGGGGTGCATTGTTCCTCTGAATGTGCTGGATCTGCGATCCTTCTGGATCTGCGATCCTTCTGGATCTATGATTGTTGTTTAGACAAAAGATCCTTTCTCCTACAGATACCCTTTAAAATAATGATACAGTTTAAACATATGTAAGTACATATCTTTGACAATATTGACATGTAGTGGCACCAACAGGCAGCAGTGGCAAACAATAACAAACCTTTGAAACTTCAAAGGTGCTTCAACTTGTAATTTAAAGGTAGTTGTAGATTTGCTAGGGGAAGGCGCACTCGGAAAATAAAAAATCAATCCCAACATTTCACACAGACTTTCACTGCAACTGGCATGAAGGAACTGACACTGCAATTGCAACTGAAAACTTAGGGTTTTATGAGGAAACACTAATTTCTCAAACTTCAAATTTCAGAATTCTTATCCAGGGACTAGGTGCGCCCTCCTAGGGCGAGCTCCTAGATGGTCTTACTTTGCCCAACGTCCTCCAACAAGGGGGATGATGTCACCTTTTAGGGTTTGTGCAGAAACCCTAGTATGCAGAAACCCTAAATTATGAAATTTGTCCAAAACTGAAAACTGTTCCAGGGAAAAGGTGTGCTAGGGTTAGGAGAGTCTTCCTATGCCCTTAGCTTCTTCAGCGAGTTCTTCTGTGCTATGAAAATGCCTTCTTTCAAGCCCGCTTTGATACCATGTTGATTTTTCTACTTAAGTAGTTAACTAGATTAATGTTCTTTTACTTATTAAACCATTAGCACAATAATTGCATATAAAAGATCACTAAAAGAATAACATTCACAACATGCACAAGATTTACCCTGGGAAAACCCCTTAAGGGGAAAAACCCAGAAAAATTCCTCAATATAAATTTGCCAACCAAGAACAATGCTTCTCTCCAAGTGAGAACTAACAAAGAAAAAGATCCTCTAACCCTTGACTAGGGAAGAGTAGCGCACCACTTAACCAAGATATATCCAAGAGATAGACCAAAACCCTCCACCAAGTCACCTCCTAGCTGCAGTAGTGTCTCCCTCTCAAACTTGTGCACTTTTCCTCTTGGCTGCAGAGCTAGTGAGTGAGTGTGCAAATGAGGCACTGGCCTCCCTTATAGATAGTGGTTTGGCTAGCCTAAAATTAGGTCTAGGCCGACCTGTTACTTTACCCTTTTATTTTCTGTTTTACATGTCAAGGCACAATAGGGCCGACTTTTACAAAGGCACAATAGGGCCTAATTAACAAATATAATATAATAATATTCTTTAGGGTTTGTCTTGGTCAAATACAATAAGGATATCTTCCGAAGCTACTCAATCTTCAACAGTTTGTTCATGGTTGAAAAGTGCTAAGTGTTAAATGATAACACGTTAATTGTTATAAGATTTAAAGTGTAAGGCGTAGTCTGGACCTAGTATGCTCGGGCTGGCCTTGCCACCGAGTTGGAAAGGTCGCAGTGTCACATGGTCTCCAAGCCACCGAGAGACTTGGACGGGCCAAGTCTATTCCGCCCTGGGCCCTTGGCTATGGGGTTGTGATAATGACCCTCGTCAAAGTCTTGGTAAGGGAGCTTGACACACATAGGTGCAATACTTATTTGTATTGGTGAGTAGGAGCACCTTGGTTGCCTGACGCACCGAGGGGACTAACCCCGACACCTTGAGAAGACACCAAGTATGCAATGTGACACCTTGCAATACAAGCGGTCTCAGGCACGGGCTGAAGTGAAAGTTCTAGGTGCGCGAGGGAGAGCTTGGGTTGCAGGAAAGGCAAGCGACTCACCTGGATGCACATTCGAGAGTGAGTTGGCTAGGCGAAAGCTTGGGCATACACAAGCTGTGATGAGTCAACTAGATGAGTCAGTGGGGCATGCTCGCCCAAGTCATGGATTATCCAAACGATATGTGGGTGCTTGGTTGGGTCGATGCGCCTAGAGACATGAGTCGCCTAGACAACATGTGGGCGCTCGATTGGATTGGCGCGCCCAAACATCCACAAGATGCGACAGTCCATGGAGGGTGCCATCACGTATACAAGGACGAGTGGGCGAACGAAACGATAGGGGGCAACAAGACATTCAGACGAAGAGCACAGTGCAATGCACAATAGCACGACGAAGTTCAGCAAGAGAGAACACAGGTCGCGTAGATGACGCATTCAGGTGGAGTGTTTCATATTGTCGCACACAGGTGGTCTAGACCGAAGTGTGGCAAGTGTTGATCTGTGGCCATGTGAACGAGCACATCTAGGCTTGTTGTAGGATGGAGCTAGAAGAGCATAGGTCTGTAACTAGTGAAGGTTGGTGATAGGTATGGCAAGTTTGCGACGAGGATTCCACAAGTCCAACAATGAGTTTGGTGGAGCCTAGTCTACAACTGTGGGGAGTGTTGCCGTCCTAATGCACACTTGCAAACGTGAGCTAAGTCCTGCTCACTTAGTGTGCCCTCGGAG
>SNQJ01S0010107.1:72258-148428 GCA_010110895.2 Picea sitchensis | reverse complement strand
GCTTCGCTAGGAGTTGGCCTAGACAGAG
Source organism: Picea sitchensis (assembly GCA_010110895.2). Lineage (NCBI taxonomy): Eukaryota > Viridiplantae > Streptophyta > Pinopsida > Pinales > Pinaceae > Picea > Picea sitchensis. Next base: position 148,400 of record SNQJ01S0010107.1, on the reverse strand, counting down.
GAGTTGAGGATTAGGTGACAACACCTTAACTCTCACTTGCCCCCAAGGACACACCGAGTGGATTGAAGATTTCTTCCACGTCTCCCAAAGGTGTGTATAAGGCGGCAACAGGCCTAAGCTAACATAAGATGACTGCTTCTAGATCTAGATCATTTTAAACCATTTGGCACATAAAAGAAGCAATAACCATACACTAGCCTAGCCTTACGATTTTGGGGGTTGGCTTAGCCAAGCTCACTCCAAGGTGTAGGCAAACAAAAGAAAAAGAAAATATTGAAATGAAAACTAATATAACAACCACAAAAAGTGCACAAGATGGAGGACAAAGCCTTCCGGTTTTGTGCAGAAGTGGGTGAAAAAAACTTGAGAGTAATTCCTAGCCTCTCAACCTTGTCCTAATGACAAGTGGGGCAAACAATGAAAAATAAATGGCTGAAAAATAAATCTAAATCCTAGCCTTACGTTTTTGGGGGTTGGCTTAGCCAAGCTCTCACCAAGGTGTAGGCAACTTGTAAAAGAAAAATAAAATGCAGAAAATTAATTACAAGAGAGAAGTGCAAGCCCTTGGGACTCCCTTGGGCTTCCTTACAATGTGTAGAAGAGAAGAGAAAGAGAGGGTACTTGTTACCCAACTTTGGGAGGCTGATCTTTAGCTTCTTGTGGCTCCAAATGGCCTCTTGGACACCTCCTTGGTTACTAACCTGCAAAAAACCAGCAAGCAAAAGCTTGCTGGAAATGCTGCACAAGTGACACAAATGTTAAGAAAATTTCTTCGTTTTACACACAAGTTTTCTGCAGAAAATTACAGCAAGTATATTATATTTAAATGACCTATTCTAAGTGTTAGTATGCCCAAAAACTCAATGGAAATGAACAGAAATAAAGTGCAAAAATTTTAGAGCTGAAAATAGTTGGAGAAATGGTATTTTCCAGATCTGAAAATGCCTTTCCCAACACTAAAAATGACCTGCAAAATTGTTAGCAAGCTACAAGAAAGAGAGAGGGGTGAGCATATATGTTAAATCCACAAAATACTTTGCTAGATAAACAAGATACTCAATATAGATTAACAATAATACTATTGCTAACCTACCCAAACAAAAGACTTTGCTTAGGATCTCTACTCTAAGAAAATACAATGCATAAACAAATAAAGAACAAGTTACCTCCCAAAATAGTAGATGCATAAAGAAGACTCTTCACACATCAATGTCCTCCAAAGCTTTTCTATTAATCCAAGTAGGAGGTTGCTGCAAATACTTGCAACAAGCTCCTCTTCAAAAGAAATGAGCAAGAGAGAAAGATGGGAGAGATGGGAGAGATGGAAGAAATTTGGGCATAGTAATAGTAGCAAAATAATTGGTGAGAAATGAGGAGGGGAGGAGTTTCATTTATACTTGGACAACAAGACCTACCCCTCTTCCAAGTGTCAAATCATGAGCTAGAGTGAGCATCTCAAGGAGGGGGGCGTAACTCTAGGGCTAGGGTTTTGGATTGTGAGTAGGGGATGAGTTGGAAAGCATTAACCAAGTCAAAGGTGTGAGGTGGAGGCTCTAGGGAGGCATACTAGGGGAGGGAGGGCCCACTTTCTTTTAATTTTGACTTTCCTTAGTTTCCTCAAGGAGGGGGGCGCAACTTCCCTAGGGGGAACAACTTTAAGTGGTAGTGGCTAGGTGGAAAGGGGTTGTGAGGGTGAGAAAAGGTTTATGATGGCTTAATTAAAGGTTTAGGCATCATCTCCCATCTTTTCTTTAGCCATTTTGCTTAATTTTACAAATATTGACATTTTGACTATGTCAATACTAGTAATTAAATTGTTGTTTTGGACTGACTTAGACTCCTCATCGACAAACACCTAGCAAAACTTGTCTAATTGAGTTGAAACTTGGTCCAAGGGTGTAGGGGGTCTCATTCCATTTCTTTTGAGCACAAATACCCCTAACAAAAGCCCAAGGACCTAGTTTTTACATTTTTTTATTATCAAAAATTAATTAAAATTACCAATACTTAGGCAATTTAAAAAAAAAAAACTATCTAGACTCGACGAAATTCCTCAAGACTCTAGGAGATGTCTAGCATGGTCATTTACAATATTCCTAGACACTAGCTACCAGAGGGCTAAACCATTAGAACGCCTTTCACCACTTTGGAGGAATTATTTATGGGAGTGAAAAACTCAAGGGAAATTAATAAGACTGGTTAGGCCAAATTAATAACCTGAGGAAAAAAACACTCGGTGAAAAGGACTCCTCTAATGATGAATTCCTAAGGAAATTGACCTAACTATGATCCATGCAAACCCATTACATTATTATCCCACGCAAGGGATCGAAAATTCCATTACAAAAATACGTGCTGAGATCAAAACTGCCTTGTAGAACCAGTAAGTCTTCAAACTAGTAGCACCATCAGGTACATATCATCATGGCACATGGAGTTGACCCCCTAGTTGAAATAGGTGGTCAACAGGTAGGAAGGAGCTAGAACAGTGCAGGTCTATAACCGGTGATGGTTGGTGACAGGTCTGGCAAGTCTGCGATGAGGGTTGCGTAAGTCCAATAGTGAGTTCAATGGAGCCTAGTCTACGACTGTGGGGAGGACTGACACGAGTTGGGGTAGTGTGCTATTAGCAGAATGGTGAACCGACGAAGTGCGTGGACGACTGCAGGGCGGCTTGAGTCAAGTGGCAAGATAGACTGACGGGATAAGTGCATGGGAGTTTCGACGAAGGTGAGTAGACTACCCAACGAATGCGGAGCACCTCACTTGGTGAAGTTCAACATGATTTTGATGCGACGAAAGTTTGCGACAAGGAGTAGGCCAACCATAGGTCGGAAGTGACATCGTCAACATGGTACACGAAGGCGAAGTCTTTGTATATGTTGTTGAGTCGTGCACTCCATGTAAACTGTTCTGTTGTATTGCGCTACTAGCTCGGTTCATTGTATGATAATAACACAACGGGTGTTAGGTCGTGTTGAGGCCACCCGACTACAGATATATTGGACTGTGTCTTGTGCGCATTGTTTGTTCATGGTTGAAAAGTGCTAAGTGTTAAATGATAACAAGTAAACTGTTATAATATTTAAAGTGTAAGGCATAATCTGGATCCAATATGCTCGGGCTGGCCTCACCACCGAGTTGGAAAGGTCATAGTGCTGCATAGCCTCCAAGCCACTGGAAGACTTGGACAAGCCAAGTCTATTCCACCCCAGGCACTTGGCTATGGGCTCATGACAATATCCTTTTGATATACAATTGATTACAAGGAGAGGCTAAGTAGATTTTAACTATGATTAGACTTAAGAGATGCAAAGATTTACTTCAATAATGAAAATGTATGAATCCCTGAAAGATATAACATGTGAAACATAAAGAATTCAATTACTTAATGATATAATGCTTTAAAATGATTAATCCTTATTGAAGTGAGCATAGATCATATCAATCCACTTAGATGCATAAGACAATGGAGAAAAAAATGTGGAATAAACTCAAATCTGGTTTATTATATGTGTTAAAGGAAAATTTCTAGATGTAAGCCTTAGTGGTGAAAACCATTTGCACAATCTCTTAAATAATGTGATGTTAAGCTAAAAGAGATAAATTGCAAATCTAAATTAATAATATGCAAGAGCAAATTCTAGATTTGCATGATATTAGTTATCAACCCAAGTAAATGATAAATTCTTGAATATACCAAATTAGGTTTAAGCAAGAGTTTGGTAATAAAGGTGAAGCTTGAAACTAAACCCAAATTATGCTTTAACGATAACTTCAAGTTAAAGATAGAACATAAGAGATGCCAAAACTTGAAGCAAAACGCAACTTGATGAAGATATATGAAATCTTAAGGGTAATTCCAAGTTTGTGTTTTAGTGAAGACAAGTCCAATGAATGATTTGGCTTGTCCAATTACTAAATCTGATTTATGGAATTAAATTGTAAATTTAAGATTTGGAATTAAAATAAAACCAACCCAAGATAAGATAAAGTTTAAACAGTTTAACTAAACACTTAGGGTTAGATTACTATTAGGAATTGAAAGATACTCAATAAATAAATTTCCCAATATAATTGAAGTAAGTCTAAAATGAAATATTATCAATGTAATAAGTAATAGACTTAAATCAAAAGGTAAATCCAACTTATGCTCTTGAAATGTTACTTTGGATTTACTTGGATCACCCAACTATTTCCTTGGACAAGGGAGGTTACCTCACTTTGTCCCTTCAGTCCTTCAAACAAATACAACATTAATTCCACTCCTGTAACCATTATGGCTCTTTGTGGGCAAGGGAAAGACTAGTCCATTGTAGCCATGATTGCTGAAGGAGCTCGACAAGGGAGATGTGTTTTGTCTTTGTTATCCCCTAGCCTAGGGATAACTAAGGAGATTATGTCTCGAGGCCCACAGGTCCTAGACATGGAGTATCGAGAGCCATATTGACTTGAGCCTAGCCATGGAGGGCCCATCTTTCTTCTTCAACGCTTCCTCTTGTCAGCAACATCAACATCCATCCCATCGGCCTAGTCCTTCAACATCAGTGGGTCTTGCTCCATGAGGTAATGAGTCTGGGTATGATGGTATGTGTCACTCTGATTCTCAAAACATTTGAATATGTGCATTTAATTCTCTTTTACTTCATGACGTGTGCTTGGACTTTATGCCTTTTGACTTGTCCACACCTGGGGGGGGTGACAGAATGCCCTAGCAAGTTGGTTTCCTTAGGAGTAAGTTGCCACCGGGTGGGTTCATGAAAGACCATCGTCCATTCCCACCATACTTATCACTTTCCACCATCTTCCCTCTCATCCATCCCCTACATTGGTTCGGGCATTGGGTTTTCCAAGCTAGCAAAGGGTTGTACCTTACCTTGTGGAAAGAAGGGGCTAAAGGCCCAGAGGGTAAAAGTAGCCGGCAAAAGATAAAATCCAAAAGAACAAAACCTTCATATGCTTCGCCCAGGGATCCCCGAGAAAGCAGTAAAAAGCTTCTCAGCAAGAAATGGAGGAATCCATAAAATAAATAAACTCAAGACCTAGTTGGAGAATAGGGGGTCTCATCACGAGCCAGCCTATTAGGTCCATGGGCATGTAGTGGTATGACACTACCATTCAGCTGGTCACCACGCCAAGGTAGTGTCCCCCAGCTATTCTCTTGAAAGAAAACGCAATAAGATAAAATGGTAAAAGGCATTGAATGGGCCTGGAAACATTTGCATCCATGACAAGGTGCAACTCACCCTCTTCAGAGGCGCTCACAGGTAAGCCATACATTTCCCTGTCATCACTGCACCCATTGCTCAAACATCTCCATACCACCTCATCCACTTACATGACCTGGATTGGTCTTCACCTGAAAACATCCCACATCCAATGAGAATTAGCCCAATAGGACCTCCTGAAACCCTCTCCAAACCTGGCTTGTAGAATAGCATAACGTCTTTGAGCACTTGTCTGGGAAATGGGGGTTTTATGCACATTTTTAGATAACTTGATTATTAGACATGATTGACATTGCTATGATCCCTGTGACTTATGAGCCCATGGAGGGTGCACTTGTTGTTGCTGCAGGACCATGCCCGACGGACAGGTACACATGGGGAGATGATTAGTTCGAACCTCCATAGGGCTGAAAGCTCACCAGATGGATGTCGAGACCCCAACAAGGGGCAGACATATACCAGAAGCTTGCACCAGAGAGAGAGGAGGACGTTCCAGCAGAGACATCCTGGCAGGCCTGAACCTAGGGGGGACTTGCCCTCCCACATGATATTGGTCCTTGAAGGCCATAGACGTCATCATTCAAAGCCTTGACGTCACATAGTTGAGGTGTCCATCTTGAGGACGGTTTGGGTTGGCACGTGCGGCAACTCCTGAGGGGTTTTGAGCCCCAACGTTTCACTTGGAGGGCTAGCGTTCTAGCAGAGAGGCTAACGTCACCCTAGGAGGGGCATGACGTCACCCTAAAAAGCTCAAATTAGGGTTTTATTTGTCAAATTTATGTAAAGTTGGATTTTCTCATGTAAACTGGCCATGTCGACCTTTTTGACCTAATTTTGTAATTAAAGGTCATTTTCATTGTATAAATAGGGGATTTTCCCCTTGTATTTTTTCATCATTCATTCACTCACTAAGTGAGGTCTGAAATTTGCACCCTTCTTAAGGGTTATTGGCTGAAATTTTAGGCGCACTTCTTGGAGGAGGCTAAATTTGGTGTTTCTTTGCATTTTTCTTGGTGGAAAGTCTTCAACTAGGCTTATTGCCAGATTATTCTTGGTGGATGTAAGTGAATTTCTGCAATCCTTCTTTGTTTTGAATGGTTATGATATATTTATTTTGCATTTTTTCCAAGATTATGAAATTGCTAGCTTAAAACCCTAGGATAACAAGCACATGTTATTGTCCTTGTCTTAACAACCTTTCATCTACTAGATTGTGCTAGAAACCCTACCTTTTGAAGCATTGTACTAGAGTCCTGCCATTGCAACACTCTAGTATCATTTGCTTCATCAAGCCATTGTTTATTTCAAGCTTGAGTTAAAGAAGAAGGAAACCCGCTAGGGCCTAGGGTTACCTACTTCCTAGTAGCTGTTTTCCTTCTAAAGCTTGTTGATTGAGGCCTTGGGTTACCAACACCTCATCCTTCTTTGTCCTTAGATCTTACATTATCATTTGTTTCCTTCAAGTTTGCTGCTGCAAAGTGACTCCATTAGCCCTAAAGGGCACTGATTTGGACCTTGAATTTGATTGATTGATGAAACCAACCCTTAAATATTTTACCTCAAGCAACCTACTAACCTTTCCTAACCCTAGATTAGACTAATTCACTAACCTTCTTGCTGCTGTTACAAAAGTAAGCTACAGCCAATTATTATAGCAGTAAAAGCACTTAAAAGCAATTGCAAAAGTTGATTTTACATTGCCTAATTAGCTTCTGACAAGTGTGAGTATATTGCTATTATTGGGTTATTGTTTTTGGTCATTGTGAAGCTCTTTTAAGGAATTTATTGTGAAGCTATCATCTTGTATACATTGCTGTTATAAATTTCTGTTTGCTTCATCTTGCATCAACTTATTGCTTTCATTTGACAAGTCCAAGGTTTTATGAAGCACTAACATCAAATTGTACTTGCAAAAGATATTGTTTTCTTGTTGCTTTGTTTTGGGCAGGTACATCTAAGCATATCATTGCTTCATTGATTAAAACTTTGGGACTTTCTGATCGGTGTGACTTGTGAGAGGGGATATCTTTTATTGACACTTTAACCTTTACCTTCTCAAACCCCTAGGTCACCGGGGACGTCTCCCTTGGGCTATCATCCCTAAATAGAAAGAGGTATCTTATTAAGGTGACAGTGATAGGATAACCTCCTGTTATGCCAATTTTCCTTTCCTTAGCCTTTCCCTTCGGGACAAGTACAAATTGCGCGATAACAGTCCCCACAGATTAGTTTTCTTGGTTATTGTTTTGGTTGATTTCGAGCTTTTGCGAAGCTTTCTATTTAGTTGGGGTTTAGCCTATGAAACTGGTAGGTCTGGGTATGATCTTGCAGGGATAGCTTGGTCAGGGTTTTATTCATCCAAAGGCTACATGGTTTTCAGGGAGCAGGGGGACAACATGGGCTTGTTCATTGGCGAAAATCGACATTCTCCAGCATGGTCTAAAGGACTACGCTGGGTAGGAGATATTGAGATTCTAAGCTACCTCCATTCCTTTGGGTCCTCTGTAGGTGGTTGCTGGAAGGAACAGTATCAGCCCACAAATATGAATGGCAGGGATGACAAAGAGAAAGTGGAGATGGTTGACAGTGAATCTTCTAATCCTACCAGACGAGGTTACCACGAGCATGTAGGAACCCTGAGAAGACTAACCCCTTCACCAAACCTACCAAGGATGAAATGGAGGCCAGGGGGGTAGCAATGAAGTACCATAGGAGGTTTTCATCTAACATAAAAGCTGAGCTTGTGCGAATAGAGAAGAAGGTGAGGGAGACGAGTCACCATTCTTTCAGAAGACATTGATGATGAGCTCAAGATCTGGATACCTGATACTAGCTTCTCCCACAGCTGCAATACCAAGTACTTTAGGAAAATTGATATTTACTGGAAAACACAAACAAAATCCATAGTGGCTCAGGTCATTGAAGAACAGGGTAAGCAACAAAAAGCCATCCTTTGTAAATTGGAATTTCTGGATCAGAAGTATGAGGCTTTGATCAAAACACTCTAGGACATGGAGGTAATGGGGAAGGAGAAGAATCAACCAAAAACTAGTCATTTATGTAAACTCCAAATATGAAGAGGAGGACTAGGTGCTACATTGTCTGATCCTAGTGTTACTTTTCTTTTTAATTTTTCTCTTTATTCCAATTATCAGGAGAAGCATAGTCTCTACTAGGAAACTTTTCAGGAGAAGCATAACTAGTTTAGACTCTGTTATCATGCTGTTATGTTTAAACTTTATACTATGCTCCAGCACATGGTTATGTTTATACTCGTATGATAGGCCTAGAACAGCATAGGACAGCTTTGAATGGACATAATGCTGTTTTTCTTTTTGAGCACATGGTTATGTTTATACTCGGATGATAGGCCTAGAACAGCATAGGGCCTAGAACAGCATAGGACATCTTTGAATGGACATAATGCTGTTTTTCTTTTTGAGTTTATGAACATCACTGATATTTTTGACCCACTGTAGACCTGGTTTCCCTTGTGGCAGGCTACAGTGGGGGTTGCCTGTAACTTTTACTGTACAATATTAATAAAATAGTCCTACTAGCTTACAAAGAAAAATCTTAGTCCAACTCAAAACAACTAGCATTTAGTAACTAGTACTGAGTTGCTAAACTGCAGACCTCACAGAAACGTATGAAAAATCTTAGTCCAACTCAAAACAACTAGCACTTAGTAACTAGTACTGAGTTGCTAAACTGCAGACCTCACAGAAACGTATAAGAGGGGTAGCAGTCTTCATTTCCATGCTTTTCGACTTCAAAGAACTCATGGATCTAATGAAAATTCCTACCTAGCAATATCACACTAAATAGAATATGTATGTGACCTGGGCATAGCTAACCGATGCTTACCTGATAATAATCATGCAACAGTAGAAACTATAAAGTATTATGACTAGTTGATGATAACCATAATCTCTCTTCATGGACTTACTGATTGATATTGACGCCACTCTACAGAATAAGAAACTAGGGTTTGCAACTTTAGGTGTAGAGCAAGTACAATTACCATATATGTAGAGCCTATAAAATCATACACTCATAGTTTTATGACTACCCAGCTAATTACTCAAACACATTCTTTGGTATTTAACTTGGCCCTTTCACAACTACTTGGTACAACATCTCTAGAACGTGTTCGGAAAACCGCTGAAATTAACTCTCTGTAGCAGCTTGGTGAACTTCAGTAGCAAAAGAAACTATAAAATAGGAGCATTGGAGACAAATTTTTGATTCCATGTCTCATCTTTGAGCATTTTGATCCGATCTGCACCATGTTTCAAGATCTTCTGTTTGTTGATTGCTCCAGCTCTGGTCGACTGGAGATCTTGTTAATTTTATCCCTAACTATTTCCACTCTGTATCCGAGATATATTTTCCATGTTTCAACTTCTAGCAGCTAAACCTCATAACAGAACCAAAACTGCTTGCATCGGGTTTAATTGATAGCAAGGGTTATCTATTGAAGACATTATATATATCCAGTACAGTACACTTCTATTGGAAAAATTGGATGGATGGGTAGTTAGTGATTTTTGTACGAGAAAGGTCACCTCTTAAGTGAATGGCTCGAAAGTATGTTTTGACAATTGTAAAGAGAAAAATAAGCATTGCTAAAATAAGAACAAATTCTTATAAGCTTTATGTTAAAACTGGACGTTGGTCAATTCCTAAAATGCTGTGGGATGAAAGAGTCTGTCACCTTTGTGACACTAAAAGGGTTGAAGATGAAAAACACTTTCTCTTAGATTGTCCAACATATACCTAGATTAGATCTCAATTTCAAAAGATTTGTCACAATACCTATAAAATCATAGACTCGTAGTTTTATCATTTATGACTATCCAACTAATTACTCAAGCACATTCTTTAGTATTTAACTTGGCCCTTTCACAACTACTTGGTACAACATCTCTAGAACGTGTTCGGAAAACCGCTGAAATTAACTCTGTAGCAGCTTGGTGAACTTCAGTAGCAAAAGAAACTATAAAATAGGAGCATTGGAGACAAATTTTTGATTCCATGTCTCATCTTTGAGCATTTTGATCCGATCTGCACCATGTTTCAAGATCTTGTGTTTGTTGATTGCTCCAGCTCTGGTCGACTGGAGAGCTTGTTAATTTTATCCCTAACTATTTTCATTCTGTATCCGAGATATATTTTCCATGTTTCAACTTCTAGCAGCTAAACCTCATAACAGAACCAAAACTGCTTGCATCGGGTTTAATTGATAGCAAGGGTTAAGACATTATATATCCAGTACAGTACACTTTTAGTGGAAAAATTGGATGGATGGGTAGTTAGTGATTTTTTTACGACAAAGGTCACCTCTTAAGTGAATGGCTCGAAAGTATGTTTTGACAATTGTAAAGAGAAAAATAAGCATTGCTAAAATAAAAATAAATTCTTATGAGTTTCATATTGAAACTGGACGTCGGTCAATTCGTAAAATGCTGTGGGATGAAAGAGTCTGTCACCTTTGTGACATTAAAAGGGTTGAAGATGAAAAACACTCTTTTAGATTGTCCAGCATATACCTAGATTAGATCTCAATTTCAAAAGATTTGTCACAATACCAACCTTCCTAACCTTTTAACTCAATAAAACTATGGTGATCTTAGAATGCTTCTCTTAATGCTTTTCGAGCACAGAAATAAAATTTTAAAGAATTCCAAGTAATCCCTTACCTTCTTAAGGTCCGATAGACCAATTCGGTCTCAGTGGCTGTTAATCATCATCATCACGTGGATAATAATGATTTTCATATATGAATTATGTTGATTTTATAACTTAAAAACATTGTCAATTAGGTCTAGCTTGAGTAATTGTTAGATTAAGTGTTATCCTCCCCACTCAGGTTATATTCCCTATATGTTATACAGACAGAAAAAAAAATTAAAAATCTTGAAAATGCAAAAAATAAAATCATAATCACAATGGATGTTGTATATATGGGAAGTGAAGTTTGCAAAGATAATTTTTTTTTTTATCGAAATGATATTCTATTTCACTGATGCGTTTTTACTGAGACGTACAATTTGGGAAATATAATATTAATTGTTTTCATTCCATAGTGTGTTTTGATTCCATTGTAATTTGCGTCATAAAATTTCCATTCGACATTTTGTTTCTATCTGCTAATAGAAAGACAGTGTTCTGACTAGTTGCTATAATGATTTTTCGGATCAGTGTCCTGAATTACTCAGGATATGACGAAGGCATCGACATTCTTCCTGTTCTTAAGGACATCATTCAACAAGGAATACGTGTTTGGATTTTCAGGTAAGCGTCATCAAATAACAGAAGACAATGCTTGAGAAGTTGGATTTATTCTGCTTATCAGAAGCAACTAGTATTTTTGATTCCGTCGCCTTAAAATTTCTAAGAGTGATGGCCGTCCGTATTTTCCTTAATATGCTCTCTCCTTCTCTATGACCGAAAAAATTGCAAAATTCAGGTATATAATTCTGTATTCTGATTGAGTCCACTACTCTGTTAGCCTACTAAATTGATTTACAAAAGCAACTTTGCCTTTAGGGTAGGATTACCACAGTTAACCTTTGGTACCATAGGCTTTTGGTATTCTCACCTTGTGTTGTGTATATGGGAAACATTACAACTGAGGTACCAGTTAGTGAAATGCCATTTACAATTACAGCATAAGGCAGAAATTTGAGTCCTATTTATAACATATTGTGGATTGTATTATTAGTATCATTTGCAGCTTCAATATGTTCTATTCAAATTTCACATACACATTGCTATTTCACTTTGCAGTGGAGATCAGGATTCTGTAGTGCCATTGATGGGTTCGCGGACTAATGTTCGTAATTTAGCTAATGACTTAAAGATGTCTGTCAAAGTACCTTACCGTGCTTGGTATCATGAAGGGCAGGTATATTCTAATACACACACAATCTTATTTGGATTTTGAAAGAGCTTCATAGAAAGGGATATCCTTCTTGGATAACCATTTTAAGTTTGTCATCATGCACTTGTGAGAAGATAGTGAAAGGACAATGATGCCATATTGATGGGTAAACAGGTGGCTGGATGGACAACTGTATATGGAGACTTGCTGACCTTTGCAACAGTGCGAGGGGCATCTCACATGGTTCCATATTCTCAACCTGCTAGAGCACTGCATTTGTTTAGAACATTCCTATCTGGTAAAGACTTACCAGACCAGCAATGAATTCTTGCAAAATAAAGCGTCCATGAAATAAAAGAAACTTGTTATCAGAGGCCAAATGTATCTCGAAAACTTAAAATTTCAAATCTTCCATTTATAAGTAAAATATTTTCTGCAAGAATGTGTCGTAATCGACCACATATATCCAACCATGCTTATGTATTACTGGTTTCATCTGATAAATAAATGGACAAAAAATGGCAACGTCTAAGGAGATTGTTGATGGGATATTAAAACTTTTGTCCGGAACCCTGCTGCCGTTGTGCCAATGCAAAAGGGTTGAATTTCCAATGTGGAATTACCCTTCATCTTCTAAGGACCTTCTTCAGAAACCGAACAACCCCATCTCTGTATCATTAGAAGTTAGAAGCCGCCAGTATTATATGACAATTAGAAGCTATTAATAATATAAGCACATTGCTTGAAGAAAGTCTTTCCAAAGAAAGCAGTAGTGTGGAAATAAGGCTTTTCGGTGACCACATGAGGGCTAAGTTTAATATTGGTAAGTTCAAGGTTTCGTTTGCTCGTGCGAATGATTAGAATTGAGTTCAAATTACTTAACTTTATAAGTGTCATTGTCTATTTATTGAGTTTGAGTGATAATGTTTACGGTAGAGACTTAGTTTTGAATTTTGGAAATGAGAAGTTAAAATCTGATATAAGTATTTAACATTAAAAATTGAAAAATAAACCCCGGATGGGGTGACACGAGAGCATCAGCGGACACGTGGACGACCGTCGGGACACCCATTTATGGCATCAACCGGTGAGCGCCCTCCGATTACTAATTAGGCCATGGCCTGCACCAGCCACCTCTAGTTGATGAGCCCTCTCGCGCGAGGGAAATGTACCAGGCGACAGAGCACTAACCACCCAACCTTAATGGCCTCGACAGCCACGACAGCTTGGTTCTTTATCGCGGTGATGAATTGGGACGAGATGTATCGGCCCCTCGTAGTGTTCATTCTGTCCGAGCTGCAACCCCGACCTCTGCCGAAGCCTGGAAGAGGAGCGACTACACTGATAGGAGTCTCCACCATGCCCAGGCTCAGAGGGAAATCACGCAGAGGGGCAGCCTGGTACAACGCTGAATCCAGACGCAAGCGCATTAGAAATTTTGAACGAGCATTGGCATTAGCGTCCACCTGACGTAAGCGACGACCTTGGACGCCTCCCATGGTGATTGTAGAGGAAATTAGTTTGGAGGAGGCAATGCAGAGCCACCTCTCACTTGCCCGCGCAGAGGGAAGCAAGCCACCGCCCAGAGACACCCTGTGGAACCCCAGCGCTGCCAGCACGGAGGACCTCTTCCCACCCTGCATTGTGGAGGAGGAAGTCCCTCCTGACGACACCACAGGGATGGCGGAGCCAGCAGGACTTCCAACCCGAGCAGCGGGGGACTCCAGCACACGAGCTTCCGATGATAGCGGGGGGTTGGACCAGCCTCCAGTCTCTGAATTATGGCATCTCCCACTCATCTTCGAGCTCCAGAATCTGATGGAAGACCAAGCTTTTCGCCTAGCCAGGATGGACCAACGGTTGGACATGCTTTTTGCAGCCTACTCTAAGAGCCCTCCAAAGCGGTAGTGCCCGACGTGCGCGCAGGCGTACTCGCTTCCAGTAGGCTGGCGTTAGAAGAGGAACGACTGCCCAAACACAAGCAAATAGATTCACTGAAGCTTCTGGTTAGAAGTATCTCTGCTGTCTCAGTTTAGTTAGAATGTTCAGTTTCTTTATGTCTAGTTATGGCTTCTGTTTTGAAACTCAATAGCATAATAGCCCTGGTTTCCTTCGGGCAGGGCACCCACATGTATATTTTGGCAACAGGATTGCACCTGGCACAGGATGCCCAGCTGTCCTGGTTTCCTGCTCAGGCAGGACAACTGGCGTCATCCACAGACATTGTATACTCCTTTTTGCTAATATAATAGGTACCACCCCTTTTTTTTAAAAATAAAAATAAAAAATTGAAAAATAAAAATTTATCTGAAATTGAATATTCAAAATTGAAGAATTAAAAATTATATATTGATGATTTTAATGTGAAAAAAGTCTTTATGAAATGGATTTTAAGATTGAATATCAAAAATTGAAAAGTTATATATTGAAAACATCATTAATATTAAGATGAGAATAAAGCTCTTATAAAATGAGTTTTCTAGTATACCCTATATAATTTAGAGTCTGCACACACTTTCATATTAGGAGGGTGGGTGGTGTGGGTGAAGGTGTGTGTATATAATTTAGAGTGTGCACACACTTTCATATTAGGAGGGTGGGGGTGAAGGTGTGTGTATATAATTTAGAGTGTGCACACACACTTTCATATTAGGAGGGTGGGTGGTGGGGTTGAAGGTGTGTGTATATGCATGCGCACACTTTGATCTTTCAATTTTACTTTGCACATACACCCCTTCACTCCAAATTTTTATTTAAGTTGAATCTTCTTTAAAAATAATTTCTTATATAAGTAGAGCCACACTCTACCGATATTGAATTAATGAAGGAATTCTTTTCTTGCCAATTTTGAATTAATGATGAATTCTTTTGTGATCCATCATTTTCTCACGTTAACTCTTTTTAAAAAAAGCTTTTGTCTAAGATGATGAAGATAAGTTACAGCCTTTTCATGTTTATTTTGTGCATGTGAAGGAGGACAATAAAGACCAATATAATGTGGAGAAAATGCTTGAAATCTCATATTAAGTTTAGTAGGTCAATGGTCCATTGAAGATTGAACAACTCAATTAATATTTGATTAGTAATACTTGAATAAAAATCCAAAGTGTTTGAATAAGAGTATGTTTCGTAACTTTGTTTTGGTCATTAAAATCCTTTAAAAACTTAAATGTTTAATAATCTTTAAAAGTGGCTACAAGTTTAAGTCTTTCTTTGGAAATGATACTTGCATGAGCTTTGAAATTCTCCTCAACATGATATAAAAGGAGTTGTGACAACTTAGTTGCATTTTTGTCTTTACCTTGGAGTAGGGAATTGAGTCTAAGTCTTTCTTTGGAAATGATACTTGCATGAGCTTTGAAATTCTCCTCAACATGATATAAAAGGAGTTGTGACAACTTAGTTGCATTTTTGTCTTTACCTTGGAGTAGGGAATTGATTTAACCATCTTTCTAAATGACCAACCACAATACAATTGTTTTGTTAAAAAATGGTAGGATCTACCTCTAAGATCCATAAAACTATTCTCCTAATGTTCAAAAGATTTAGACAACCAACAAATTTATTGGTAAACTTTTTTAATACTTTATAAATATGTCTTGTAGTATGATGTCCAATTTGAGAATGTAGATTTGAAGGGGAACATAGGTAGTATGCATGGTAGTTTGTACCATTTGTTTTTGTAAGAGATAATGACTTCCATATTTATTGCCTTAAATTACAAAATTATAGTGCTCCTCATACATAGCTATAACTTGGGAAAATGTTTTAGAAGGGTAGGCAAAGGGATGATCATTGTACCTAAAAACAACTTCAAAGGTAAAATTGGAAGTATCAACGTCAATTTTATATGTTTGAATTAAACTAGCAACATGGAAGTTCAACAAAAGCTTTGATTACGCAACTAAAAACTTCATATGATGCAATCCATTAAAATAATATTAAATTGTGCTAACTAAAGTAAAGGAAATGCCACACTTGAGTCATTAAGTATACACTTAAAATATTATTTGACTAAGCTAAAAACACTAGAA
The DNA here is from genome assembly GCA_010110895.2 of Picea sitchensis. Lineage (NCBI taxonomy): Eukaryota > Viridiplantae > Streptophyta > Pinopsida > Pinales > Pinaceae > Picea > Picea sitchensis. Next base: position 132,252 of record SNQJ01S0010107.1, on the reverse strand, counting down.
AGTTCATACTATTTTATTGAGTGGCCCAATTAAGCACATAACATCAAGGGATTTGCTTTTCATTCCTTCGAAATCAACAAGAAACCCAAGATAAACTACTTCTCTTTTTGTCAAAAATACTTTCCTAGTTCATTATTGAGAATCTGCTTATGGTATAAAGTGTGTGAAGAGATGAAAAATTGATGATGTTTCCTATTCTTAATTGAGACCCATACTCAAAGCTTGAAGAATGAGTGTTGAGAGAACAAATGAGTTAATTGCTTTGTATATTCTTGTCGAAATGATGATCGAGTCAACGTACTTATGATATTAATAATTGGTCTCCAGTTTTCACTTAGCATGAGGCTATTGCCCCTATTTAGATTATTGTATTTCTTCTCAATTTTCAAGTCTTTGTTGATCAATCTCTTTGAGCGATGGTTTTCTTTGACAATAACTTTCGTGTTTTCAATGTAAATGTAGTGATTAGATTTCTGAGAGTGTGTAACTAACATCAATTTTTTAATTCTTCCATCTTATATGTATGTGTCGTGTTTGTTGAGTTTTGTTTTACTTGAGCATTGGGTCTATTCATTGTAAGAAATATCACAATATCAAAGAATCTCATATATACTTCTCTGTTTCAAAAAGAATATAAATAAACTACTTATATATTTTCCAAGAGATCAATTAGATAACTTAGCAGACAATTTATCTTGCCACAAGGTTTCACAAGTTGACAATTATATTGTGGAGATTATGAGAATCTTGAGCAATGTTATAGAAATATTCATAGGTTTCTAAGAAATAAAAGTTATATTTGCAAAAAGAACAAAGAAATAATCACATTTTAGGAGATATTCTTGGGTGAAATTTCGTAAAATATCTATATTTCATCTATTTTGATGATTTCAATATTGAATTGTAATTGGTGGAACACATTTTTTATTGAATGATGTATTTGATGCTATTTTAAAAATAAGTTTATGCAATTTGTAGAGTGTTTATTTAAGAAAATGTTATCTTCGATGAAATTTAATTGATTTAAGAATTGGCCATAGCTTAAAGTTAGACATGAATCTTATTTTCCATAAATTCTTTGTTGAAAATCACTTAAAATCATTAAGAGTTCCTTCAACATGATTCAAAAAATACAAATAACTTTATTAAACAAATAATTAGCTTTCATAATAATGCTATTGATTTAAAACAATATTGCTTCATTTTGTTTAATAAAAGCACTACCTTGCATTGTTCTCATGTTCTTCATACACCACATTCATCACATTGCTTAAGACAATAGCTCATTATGTGAATAAGGCTAGAGAGAAGCAAAATGTGAATAAGGCTAGAGAGACATGGGTCTTGACTTGAAAATTTGTCGGTAGCTAAAAATTGGAGAGAGTGCTAAAAGTTTTAGGTTCATAAGTTTTTACTTGAAATTTTTTCTGCAACATTAGATTTTGGTTCATTATAAATCCTAAATACAAAGAACTATGGAAGTCTAAAATAACTAGCTTTCATGAAGATTTCTTTTGATATTAAAAGTCTTGTTTACTTCGTACATATTTTGTTAATTTTTCCTAGTATCAATCTCAAGGAATTGGTACATCTCAATACATGAAAAAATGACTTGTTTCAAAGAGAATGTTAGAGAGACAAAATAAAAGTGATGACATCTCCTAGACATGGCCCTAATTCATCCACACAATGTTCATAAAGCAAAGGCTCACCAATGCACAAAACTTAGAAGATATGTGTATAGTGCACTTGAAGAAACAAATTAGGAGACACATATCTTGAAATAAAAGGATTGCATGGCAACATAATTGATTTTTTTTATTTTAATCAACAATCCTAACCAAGCTATCCAAACTCCTAAATCTAAATCCTGATTGGCCAATATTGGCAGCCTAATTTTGCTTAGGTGTGTAGTTTGAGTAGTTTTGCCTAGATACATCACTATTGCACTCAACCTATATTATGCATCTCACTTCATCATCATATGACCTTATGGTTCCTTGGCTGAGTCGACCCATCATTTCAACATTTTTTTAGGCATGTAGATTATCCCTCTTTTCTGTTAAATTTACTGTGACTTTTGTCAAACACTTAGTCAATAACTAGATTTCAACCTCCAATAGTCATTCACTAATATTGCAAGTAAACCATATGCATTCAACTAGAACTATGATAAAAAATACAAATGACTAAGCAATCTAAAACTTAGCAGAGAAAATAAATGAACAATAGACAAATATCAACCACACTTTTGACACAAAGGTTTCTCAACAATGCCACTAGAAAAACCCCAAAGGGAAAACTAGTACAAGAGAGATTCTTTTATTGAGCTCATAGGAAAAATTTCTGAATTTACAACAACAATATTTCTAGCATTAATTACAACAGTACTTATCTTGATATTTGTGCCAACATTTCACCTCAAATTTTGTACCAAAGTCCCTTGATTTCTGTGCCCTAAATCTGCTATACGTCCTTGTACTTTTTTGCTGTATGGTTGTATGGACTTGACTACCTTGATTTTTGTGCAGATTTCCTGTACCTTTTTGTACGATTTTACTATAGCATTAAATGCCTCAATTTATGTGCATTTCCTCTACCATACGACCAACATTAAATGCACTGTACGACCTTCTCTAAAATTCGTACTATACAAAATTTCCTTTAATGGCTGAAGCTTTCTTAGGATGTGTGCCCCCCTCTCCTTGGGATTTGGGCCAATCCTCTTTGTTGCTCCTCCTCTTCTTTCTTTCAACGCTTTCTCCCAATTTCTCTTGGAAAAGTGTGCCTTCATCTCCCTCAAATGCTTCTTTTATAACTCATAAATGAGTAACTACCCTAACCCTATATCTCAATGGACGAGATTCAATCTTGCACCACAAGATCAATAGACGTGACTTATTCCCACATTGAGTTCACTTAAATAATTTAAGTGACCCAAACTTTATAAAGTCAGTTTTACTCATTAAATAATAAAAGAGCCCATTTAACTTTATAAAATTACTTTATAAATTCAAGTCACTAGAGAAAGACATTTGCTCGGTCACTTATGCATGCTTGGCACCACCAATGCATAAGTACCTCAGAGCTACAAAAACTAACATTCCCTCTTAGGGATGGAGGTACTTCTGGCACCTCCACCACCTGGATTTGTCTCCAAGCTCATCACACCATCCATGACTATTGTAGCTTCTCCCTCTGACGCTGGAGCCTGTCCTGCCACTTGCTCTGGAACCTGAGCTGAGAAGTTGTACCAATCACCCATGCTCCAAGGAGTTTCCTCACTCTCTTGAGCATCCAAATGTGTCATCGCATACCGGCTATGTCTCCTGACTATACTAGAAGAAGCCTCACAACTACCGGTCTCTGATACTGACACTGAATCTGAATCCAAGAATCCACTGGATCCAACCACAGGTTGCCCAACAACCCGTATAACCTCTCATACTTGACACCAAACACTAATGTTGTTTCGGGAGTAGCTCCCTTCAGATATAGGAACACCTATCCATGAAAGAAAACAACTCCACATCCCTCATCCTCCAAAGATGAAGCTGAGAGAAAATTTACTGGTATCTATGGAACAAACAACATCTCGATCACCTCCAGAAATCCTCCTAACTCTAGCTGAAATCTCACACATCCAACCCCCTTGACAACATGTCTGGTGCTATCCCCACAACCCAGACAACAATTTTCTACCTCTGAAAAACTAAGGAACACCGACCTCATTCCTGTCATATGCAAAGATGCACCACTATCCACAAACCATGCTTCAATGTCCTCACACACTAGACAACCACTGCCTGAAAGACAAGTCATTAGAGAAAATTCCTTCTCGAACTTCTCATTAAACTCATCAAACTCAGCTTGTTCTCCATGAGAACAACTACAATCCTCACCTTCCATTGTAGGTAGTTAGATATCCCCTCCAACCTATCCTCATACCTAATATTGGAAGCCATCCTTTTCCAAGTGACCAAGAATATTTTCCCTTCTTTCTTCCTAGCAAGAACCCTTGCAAGTTACTGTTATCCAAGTGCCAAAATCTTGTCCATTGAACCTCAGAGCCCAATCTCTGATACCATGTTAAATTTACTGCGACATTAGTGAAACACTTAGTCAATAACCAAATTTCAACCTCCAATAGTCATTCAACAATAATGAAAGTAAACCATATGCATTCAACTAGAACTATGAGCATAAATACAAATGACTAAGTAATCTGAAACTTAGAAGCAAAAATAAATGAACAATAGACAAATATCAACCACACATTTGACACAAAGATTTCTGGAAAATGCCCCCGGAAGAAACCCCAAAGGGAAAACCAGTCCAAGAGAGATTCTTTTATTGAGCTCATAGGACAAATTTATGAGTTTACAACAACAATCTTTTCAGCATTAATTACACTTATACTTATCTTGAAATCTGTGCCAATATTTCACCTCAAATTTTGTGCCAAAGTCCCTTGATTTCTGTGCCCAAAATCTATTGTATGACCCTACTTTTCTACTGTGTGGTTGTATGGACTTGACTGTCTTGATTTCTGTTCAAACTTCCTGTACGTTTCTGTACGATTTTACTACAACATTAAATGCCTCGATTTCTGTGCATTTCCTCTGTTGTATGGCCAACATTAAATGCACTGTACGACCTACTCTAAAATCCATACAGTACAAAATGTCCTTTAATGGCTAAAGATTTTTTGGGATGCATGTCCCCTCTCATTGGGATTTGCACCAATCCTCTTTGTTGCTCCTTTTCTTTCTTTCAACTCTTTCTCTCAATCTCTCTTGGAAAAGTGCACCTTCATCTCCTTCAAATGCTTCTTTTATAACTCATTAATGAATAACTCCCCTAACCCTATATCTCAATGGTTGAGATTCAATCTTTCCCCACAAGAACAACATACACGACTTATTCTCACATTGAGTTCACTTAAATCACTTAAGTGACCCAAACTTTATAAAGTCATTTTTACTGATTAAATAATAAACGACTCCACTTAACTTCATAAAATCACTTTATAAATTCAAGTCACTAGAGAAAGAAATTTTCTTGGTCACTTCTGCATGTTGGGCACCACCAATGCAAAAGTACCTCCGAGCTACAAAAACTAACATTTTCTTGCATGTGATATGCAAAAAATCCCTTGATTTCAATGTAACCCTTCATAAATATAAAAATGGCTAATTAGTAACTCATTAATGTGCTCATGCTTGTTTGGGCATTGTAGTGGGTACATGTGGACATTGACAAACCCCTACTTCACTGATAGCATTGATTTAGTCTTCCATGTTGTCCACTAAACTTATGGATTCTTATTAATACATTTAGAGAGTTCACATGCAAACTAGATGTAAGAAGGGGTTTCACTATTCACCTCTAAATAAAGGTCATTGTGTTGCATGTCATAACATATAATAAAAGAGTAAGGTTATGCTATCGAACTTCCTTCTGAGAGACTTGAAACCATTGTTCTTATCCCTCCACCATTTAGAATTTCCTCAGATATTCCAACTAGATCTTGGATTGGGAGCACACAAGGAGACAAAGGACCACCCAAAAGAGAAGTTTTGGAGCTCTCCTAGCTGCGGAAAAATCCATCTCTCCAGGTGTTGATTGTAAGTTCTCAAGCTTTTCAATTGGATAATAAAGTATTTCTTATTTTTTCCATTGAATAGTTTTGCAAAAGTGATTAGTAAACTTTACATGCTTTTCATTACTTGCATTATTGTTGTAGGATAAATAATATTATTGCATGCCTATTCCTTGTCTTTCATTTTATTTTATATTCATTGTTGTATGTATCCAGTTACACAACCAACCAGATTAGGTTTTTGGTACACTTGTTCAAAATACCACCAACATATTGGCAAATCCACTGGCAAGTTTGAGCCATAATCTCTCTTCCGAGTTGTGTGTGTGTGTTTCATTCATGCATCTTGGTAGTTAGTCGCCTTAATTTTCCTATATTCTTCCTCTTCTTAGAGTCACTCAGTTAGGGTAATATTGGTCGAAAAGCCTAGTTTTAATCCTAGACTTGTGTGCAACTATCGTTTTTGCTTTGTTTGCAATGTGCACTTTTCCTCTAGAAATCCATGCACACATAGTTTTTCATCTTTTTACTACGTAACCATATTGTTTTTACATTTTTCAGTTGGTTGTTTATGTTCTACATTTTTTCACAAACTATTTTGTTTATTCCCTTAGATATATGGACTATCTACTATTGTTTTGCCAGGTTTTCAAGGAAACATTGTAAGTAAGCAAATAATTCCATGCATTTCTAATACTTTCTTCTTTTAGGAATTTTCTTAGTTGCTTGGCTATTTCATTTAAACATTAAATCATAAGTTTATATTGTTGGTTATTTTATTTGAAGTTGTTTTAAAGTTAAATACAGTTTGATAAGAAAAAATCCATTGAATTTTAGTACTTGCCATTTCTATTGCAATTTCACTTAACATTTAATTTTCAATACTTTACATTTAATTTCTAGCAATTTACATTTAAGTTTTCAGGATTTTGTTTTTAAGCAGGTCACATCACTCTTGCAAGTACTTCACACCTAAAGTATATGCTTAGTTCATGATCTTGAGCTCAAATTTAAAATCAACAACATAATTAATGAGCCAACTAAGATTCCTTAGTTGATGGATACAAGGAATATTTTAGTTAGGTTAAGATTGTGGACATAGGCATCCAAACAACTCGCTACGCCCACTCAATTTTGGGACATAGTTGCTGTCTTTTAGAGTTCTTTAAAATCATTTCTAACAAACACAATTCAATACTCGTTTGACAAAGGATGTACTGTTTTTGAGTGTTAATGTTAAGACCGAGACTAGAGGTTTGATTGAGTCACTTGGCTCTTTCAAGTTAAAGATCACCTAATTGTTGGATGCAAGATAACCCTTTGTATGAATTTGTGACGAGGTAGCTCAGTGACCATTCATAAGGTTACCACCTAAGGTGGCTCTCTTAGGCAAGGGGGTACTTGAGACATGTTACCCCCCCATGCCTAGGGGTAACTAGAGGAGATCATGTGTCGTGGTCCGCAATGGAGACCATGATGATGATCAACATGTCCATAGATGACAACCCAACAACCCCCCTCATTTACCTTTACAACTACAGGTCAAACAAGGCTCATCACATCCAAGCAACCTAATGTATGGGATATGGTAAGCCAACATCACCATGAGGTATGTTAGTCCTTTCGGCATGTGGATGAGGATCTTTGGTTGAAGTTGGATAATGGATCACTTGCTTGGGAACTTGTGTCAATGGCCTTGTTTCACCTTGATGGTCATCTTCTATGCCCTAGTCTTGTGTTGTCACTGCCCAAGGAAAAGGGGTACTACCGGGGGGCCCTCACAAGGGTAACATTCTGTTCCCCACCATACTTAACACTTTCCATATTGGAGCCTCTCATAGTGTATTGAACTTCAGTAATGGATCACGGTCCATTCTCTCATGAGAAGAAGGGGACGAATGCCCGGAGGTTGATGCAACTGCTATATATATGTGTGTGTGTACTATGCTATAAATGATAAATGCCACAACAAAAGAGACATGCCAGCTTGAGATCTACCCTCTATAATGGTAATTGCCCCTATCTCGATGTGAATGAATGCACAGTTATAAAAGACTATAGCCCAACAAAAATGAAGGAATAAAGATTGAAACTTGTAAAGGGGACTTGCAAATAATAATTGGGTATCAAAAAGAAATTAAGTGGTTTAGAATGCAAAAAGTACCGATGAAAGGGTATCTTAAGGAACAAGCGCTCCTTCTACAAAGACGCTCATATAAATAGATTTAATGACACCATAATCCATGAAGTAAGCCCTAATTCATATCACTATCACACTTACTCTTGAAGGGTTTCTTTATTTCCTGCTTTCCTCGGGACCTATCCCTCTACCTGGGTTTTTTTATTTCTTGTCTATGTTGGCACGCCTAATAGGGTTGGATGAAGGCCCTCCCATATTTAAACTTTCTAACTGTCATGAGGTCTTGGGCTGCTGTGATGCTTGAAGGGGATAGTGAGGTGAATTTTTTGCATGTATTATATCTTAAGTAACTTCTTACTTTTCATTATCTAAGGACTAACATTTCTTATGAACATTGGTTTACCTTGCCTTATATTCTGCTTTGTTTTGGATGTCCCTAACATGGTTCTTTGAGGGACATCATGTGTCTGGGACTAGGATGTTGTGCCTTTATTACAAGACTTTGGAACATGTGATGAAAATCAGTGAGTCATCCAATGATTCATCACCTTCTCACATGAGCTCTCACATCCTTGGAACCTTCGACAATGGATAGATGGGCTTGGCTTGATCAGATTTGATGATGATGACACACAGATGGGATGAAATCCCATAGGATGGGTAGAGTACCCCAAGGCTTATTATTCACTAGATTAGGGATGTTTTAGCAACAAACAACTAGACACCATGCAAAGATGAGATGCAACTCCCTCCCACCTGGATGTAATTCCATGAAGCCTTGACATCACCCTCTATTGATCATGATGTCATCTTCCAGGGTTTGATGGCATTAGGGTTTGGTGGACACTTGGGGTACTTGTGATGATTTGGCATGAACATGGCATAGGAGACATACCTTTTCCATTGCTCCACTTTTAGATGATTCTATGCAGCCTTTGGAGGCCCTCTCTTAGCCTAGGAAGGCTTGACATCACCACATGTGTGGCCCTTTATGATGCATTTTTTCATTTTATCAATTTGTAAAGGATAAATGAGGGGTTGGCTCGAATTATATTTTTATTTTGATATCTTATGTGGACAAATTTCTAGGCCTAGCCTTATATAAGAAGGCTAGCGCTAGCTTTCATTTTTATCATCACAATTCCTCACACTTGTGGGGTAATGCTTCTGAAAGTTTCTACCTTTAGGCGTCTTAGCTCTATTTTATTGTGAGTTATGCTTGAAGGAGGATCTTTTGTGGATGCTTTGCTGATTTGGATGGATAAATTCTACAATTAGGGTTTTATGCTCTTGATTCTTGGATGAAGTAAGTAATTTTCTGTAATTTTATTGTTTCTTGTTAGTGTTAATGGTTAAATTTCTTTCTTGTTGCAAGTATCATTTTTTGGTTGAAACCCTAAGAGGAAGACATAAGTTCTTCTCTTTCTCATAAAGTTTTTTTTTCCATGTTTGTGAAATGTCCTTGCTAGGGTTAGAAGCATGTTACCCCCCATTTCTATGGGTAACTAAGGAGATAATGTCCAAAGGCCCGCACATTGCATACATGGAGTGTCGAGAGCCCCTCATCTGACCACACATCACCACTAATCGATAGCAACAACGCCCACAACACCAGCTTGGTCCACAGAGGACAACATGTCTTGCTTCATGAGGTAACAAGTCCAGTCTTGTGGTAAGTGTCATTTTAATAATTGAAGCATTTGGACATGTTGCAAAGGGTTCTTTCTTGATTTTGAAAATGTTTTTTTGGAAATTATGCCTTTGCCTCATTTCACCTTGGTGGTTGACATGTTGTCCTAGTAAGTGGGTCACCCTCAGGAAAAGGGCTACTACTAGGGGGTATCTTAAAGGGTAATCTAACATTCCCACACATACTTATCACTTTCCACACTTCTTCTCTTTATTTTCCTCATCTTTTTGGTCTTTGGGCATATTGACCCCGAAGGGATTGTACCTCATTTCATGGGAAGAAGGGGCTAAAAGGCCTAGAGGCTTGTAGCTGGCAAAAGATAAAAACCAATAACTTATCCTCCATATGATCGCCCTAAGGTATCAAGAGCTGTTATTGGATTAATTGGTAGGTGCAGACACTAACAGATCTCCCTAGATCCACCTGGATCTAGAACAAAGCAAGACATGACATGACTCTTTCCCTAAGTTTTGACCATTGAATTAAATAGGAGGCAAGAACAAATAACATACCTTATGATCGCTTCCTATGGTCTTTGTTGCTCCCGCTTCGCTCCAATGCTCTCGTGCAGTCAAGACCAAGACAACACAAACCAATCAAAGTGAAAACAACTCAATATATTCAACAGTCAACCTATGTGTATGATCAAGGAATTACACAATAAAGTGGAAATAGCTTTATGGGAAAGGGACATGCCATTGTATCATATTAATGGAAATTAAAGATTACAACCTGAGCCTTGATGTCGTAAACTTTCTTTCGATGGCTCTTGGCTTCGACACACACACTTGCTCAATCCTTGCATGAAGAAGATCATATTAAAACCTCTTGATAGACTTGCTAGAGTCCTTAAGCAGCTATTCAAACTGATTATACACAATTCTTTCACCAATTCTCAATGAATCTTGCTTAACCTTTCCATGAATTCTCTCAATATATAGGAGAGAATGAATGGTTATCCTTGTACTGGATTCCCTAATATAATGATCCCATAATATTAGGGAAACCAGTAAAAATATAACCATTGAATGCCAACCCATCCTTCTAGAAGATTCCCTTCTAGAAACATGAAGAATTCATCTTTTTCCATGCTTTGGAAGAGTTCGCACCCTAGCAGATCAACCGCAGTCACGAAGTTAGCACCACAGCTTAAAATGACACAGGAATGGGTCATTCTTGCGACCAAATATACTAGCACCTACTTGAACCTCTTCAAAATGAGTTTTACGGGAAGAGATGAAAGTAACTTTCGGAGAAAGTTCTTATGAAGAGTCTAGGTACACCATCATCAATACATCATCATGATGACCAAAATCATGGGTAACGAGAATGCCCCAAAGTATGAGGTTGGAACCGTGACAAGCGAAAGACTTTAATAGGCTACGTAATGTTAATGAGAACCGAGACACACCTATTAGAAAACACGACAATCAAGCATCTACAAAATATCATATATACCAACTCTGACGTAGGAATTCCCATACTCCCGGAATCATAGATGGATGACAATTATGGGCATAAGGTCATGGCCACCAATCATACCTTGTGGATCCATCTTGAGTCAAAATATAACATAGCCACTAGGAATGCACTGTGGATCTATCACGAAATTTCAAATTGAGATGACACTTAATACAGAGACATACACAATGTGGATCTATGTGTAGCCATAAATTATACATACTCCATGAAACACGGACAAAGAGATGATATCTAGGGTCTTCAATCTAAATTAGCCGATCACCGAATCTAACCATGTGATTACATGTGTTGAAGTCGAACATAGAAGAAACCACTTGATTGATCATTGATGGAAACCATTAACAAGTGTGAAATCACCATTGTGTCAATGACTCCCAAAGATACCTAATTGCAATCTATCGAGTCTTGAATAAATGAGTTGAAGTCCGAACATCAGATTAAAGATCTTTTGTCCAGTCAATGATGTAAACCCTTTGTTGAAGCGAGAAACGCCATTGAGGGGTCAATGATGTAAACCCACTGTTGAAAGCGAGGAAACCTGCCATTGAGGCATGCAAGCTCCAAGGTACCAAATAATTTCTAAGTCTTGATTCCAGATAATGAGCTGAAGTCGACGGAACAAAACTCGTCACAGGAGGGCCTTTATGTATCCCCCATCAATGACACGAAATGAATAACAGATTTTGAAGGTGAAACAGAGTATTATACAAATTTAACCGAACACAGGGAGGGCCGACACAGAGAGAATGGACAACTGTAGATGGCCGACTCAATATAGGTTTCAGATGGACTTCTCTTGAACATATGAATGACACGACCAGTGATTTGGCAACATTGACTCAAAGATGACACATGGAATGACCTTGTAGCAAATCGAATGAGAGACAAATTGATTTCCCAAACCAGCTTCAAATGATGAATAGGGGGTGTCATGTTCAAGAGCGACACTTACTGCCAATCAATACGAAGATGAAGAGCGACACTTACTGCCAACCAAGAGCGACACTTACTGCCAACCAATCAATATGAAGATAAAGACACTCACTGCACAGACATTGATAATAAGATTTAGTGTGAAAAATAAACTAATAAACACATACCACTTTTAAATAAAGAGGAAATGAATAACTTAGGAAGCATTTCTCCTCAAGATTCCACCTCTACAAGATCTGAGTAGTAAACAAAAAGGGGTTAAAACGAATCAAAAGAAATAGAAAAGTTAAAGCAAGCCAAGTGATTCACTCAATCAACCATTTTCCTGAAATGGTTGGAATGCATTCTATTGATTAGCAACGCATTTAAATTCCATCAACAAATTAACGATATCTATTCTCATATATTTCTAATCGTGTGCATCTTGGAAATTAAAGGTTATAGCGATCAAGAATTGGTAAAAGGGAATCATAAGAGAAAATCAGTTAAACAACCTCCATTATCATTGTACAAACAAGCAGGTTGATCATGAACAACAAACATGGACATAGTTAGAAGAAAGAACAAATAAACATTCAACAACAACATATAGCTGGAAGAAAGTACCGAATAGACAATCAACAACAATGTATAACTAGAAGAAAACACATTTAAGAAAGTACACCCATAAGTTATAATTTCTGGGTTGAATGGAAGAACTAGATAACAAGGAAATTACTGAATGTTTAATTGAAAAAAAAAAAAAAAACTCCAGTACCAAAATTTCACTGTTTAGATTTCACAACCATCAAGATTGGGTAAATTCTATTTAAGAATTACAACCTGGTTCATGGCGAATCTCTAACATCAATTTTACACAAATTAATCGAAACGCAATTACAAATCTCAGAATAAGAAATATTGTAACCAATGATGATGGAATCAAGGCTGTTCTTCGAAAATTTGTGCACCTTTCTTCTCCCGCTTGCTAATCATTGTGACTTCACCGGTACCTCCTAGCCAACTCTAGGGGTACTCTTCTTCTTCCTTATCCCCTCCCCCACGAGTTTTAAAGGGGACACACACACACACACAACCAGAAATCCTCTAGCACCAAGCTTGCCTCACAAGGTAGAACCACCACTCTCTCTCAAGCTGGGTATCCCAACTCTCACAAGTAAAACCAGTCAAAAATAATTCAGCAAAATAACTTTGCCGATAACCAGTGTGATCCCTTTTTCGCCTAGAGCATTTACTTTATAGGTGTTTTCTTAATGACACATCCCCACTTGAACAATTATTTTTCTTTTAATTAAATAAATTAGAATTATTTCCCCCTTACAGTTGTCACCCTCTCCCCAAGTTGCATAAGTAATTACATATTATAATTTAATTAAAAGTCAAATTCCCTCACCCTTCCTAAAAATGCTCCTAGTTGTCTCTTTATTCCCCATATTCCCATTTAATGACTGGTGCCTTACTAAATCTGAGTTGAGTTAAAATATGAGTATTCTTCTAGTTAGACTAGTGTTAACTAGACTCTAAATACCATTCTATGTGTACACATATTCTTTCATGCTTTATTCCTTTCTTATCTTAACTTCCAATTTGGTATGCACACATGTGTATTATATTAATTATTTAGACTTATTTCATCTTTCTTAATTTCTTAAATTGATGTACCTCAGTCCTATTTTTGATTTAGTTAATAATTTCAGTTTAGTCTCTTTACAAAACTTAGACTTAAGATTAATTAATTTTTTTTGAAAAGGATTAGACTCTTATAGGGATTTATAATTAACAAATTACCCATTATTATTTATATATGACAAGGTCTAAATATTTTCAAGGTTTACCGTTATTATTCAAGGTTTTCTAGGCCATCTAGATTCACTGTCTCAAGTTTTATTTATGTGACGTGCCCTCCAAGACGCACACCGTACTCCAAGGGTGCCACTTGCCTTTGACTGGTTTTGGTAGTTTTCCAACCCTTGGAGTCAACACTTCATTCAAGCGACCTTGTGAGAGACTAAGGGATTCTAAGGAATAATGACCCCGCCTTATTGCACACCCCTTAGAATCTTCGTGAGCGACTGTCTTAGTTTTCCCTCATGACATCACAAACCTCTCGAAATAGGTAATCGTTAACCTACAATTCGAGCCATGACGAGAGTGCTAGTAGACTGTGACAGGGACGCTGTCACACCTCTCCCTCAATATCTGGTCTATGTGCATGGCCCCTTTACTCCTTATGTGAGTCAGATTAAAAAACATTCATCAGCCTGCATCCATCAATGAAAAACTGTCAATGATATATATACAAAGTCATAATATAATCGATCATATGTCACATATGCATAAATGAATTACTCAAACCAATACAATCCACTCCCTGACTCGATCTGAAGTCCCAGGAGGTCCATTGATGCCATCAACACCCACGATCTGTTAAGTGTCCTGCATACTCAAGGGAAACTCGTCAATAACATCTGTCAATACATATATATCAATTAACATTAAATCACAACCACCAACATCATCATAAAAATCCATAAGCGAAATATACAACCATGTACTATAACCACATCACTTGCACACACATGTCCTCAAAGAATAAGTCAATAACATGTACTCGCAAGAGAGGGATGTTACTTACACCCCCTCTTATTTTAAACTTCGTCTTGAAGTTGTACAATATATATAAAATGTAGTAAAAAGTATCTGACAAGATATATATGTCTAATATATCATAACAAGTAAGGAAACTGCTGACGCATATCATATTTGTCGTTCCAGGTAGCCGAGTGTGGACTATAATTGCCCCACTGGACCTTGACCTGATCGACTGTTTGACATCGTAGCTGTTGAATGCGATGGTCCAGAATGCGGATTGGCTCCGCCGTGAGTGCACTCTCGTTCGACACCTGCAAAGAACTCATGTAAATCACATGTGCAGGATCACTAACATAATGTCTCAAAACAGATACATGAAAAACATCGTGCATACACCTTAAAGAATCAGGCAAGGCTAGTCGATAGGCCACATGTAATTTCTTTTCCATAACTTTGAAAGGTCCCAAAAAACTAGGAGAGAGTTTAGCACCATTTCCAAACTTGATCGAACTTTTGTGCAGTTTCACCCACAAGAAAACTCGGTCGCCAACTTCATAATTGTGGTCAACATGATGTGCATCAACATAACTCTTCTGATGATCTTGCACTTCTTTAATCCTTTGTCTTATCATTTACATTTGTTCTTCCATTTCTTGGATCACTTCTGGTCCTACCAGAACCCTATCCTCAAGTCGATCCCAACTCAATGGTGTCTAACATGATCACCCGTAAAGAAACTCAACTGATGCCATCTTAATGGTACTTTGACAGCTGTTGTTGTATGCAAACTCTACTAGTGGCAATAAATCCTCCCAATGTTTCTGTTGGTCCATTACATACATACACAACATATCTTCCAAAATTTGGTTCGTTCTTTCGGTCTTCCCGTCTATCTCAGAGTGATACGCCGTACTAGAGTTTAGTTGCATTCCCAAGGCCTCTTGGAAACTGTTCCAAAATAATCATGTAAACACCGATCCTTGATTGAATATGATCCTTCTTGGTACCCCATGTAATCTCACAATATCACTGAAAAAAACTCTAGCTATGTATATCACCTGATACATCGTACGTACAAGAATAAAATGGGCACTCTTCGTCAGAGTGTCAACTACCACGAAAATCGAGTCATGTCTCATTGCCATCAGTGGAAATCCAACTATAAAGTCCATCGAAATGACCTCCCATTTTGATTCCGGGATAGCGTGTGGCTGTAGTAATCCTACCGGATGTCTATGTTCAGATTTCACTCGCTGACATTCTAAACATCTCACCACATAGCTAACTATGTCTGATTTTATTCCTTTTCAGAAGAATAAAGGCTCAAGGTCTGCCCTCATCTTTGTCACTCTTGGATGATCCATGTATACTTCTCGATGTGCTTCACTCAGAATCAAAATTCTTAATTCATCATTAGGAGGTATGCAAATTATTTTGTTATACCTCAACAATCTATCATTGTCCAATGTATAACCTTCAAACCTTGGTATCATCATGGTGTATTGTCCGAAATTTTCCTTAACCTCTTTATACCAGTCATCGTCGAATTGTATAGTTAGAATATTTTCTCGAATATTCATTTGAAGAGGTATCATCGAGAATATGCGTGGTCTATGACTCAACGCATATGCCACTATGTTCACCACACCTTTTATGTAAGTAATCTCAAAATCATATTCACTAAGTAATTCTGACCAACGCCTTTGTCGCGCATTCAAGTCACTCTGCGTAAATATGTGGTGCAATCCAAAGTGATCTGTTTTTAGTTCAAATTTTCATCCAATTAGATAGTGTCTCCACACTCTCAAGGCATACACAATGGCCAATAACTCAAAATCATGTGTTTCATAGTTGTCCTCATGCTTTCTTAATTTTCTTGAGATGTAAGCGATCACTCGACCACCTTACATCAACACTCCACCTAAACCTTCCTTGGACGCGTCTGTGCATACCAAGAATTCCTTTTCCATGTCGTGGACTTTTAGTATCGGTGCTGTTGTCAAAAAATCATTGAGCCTTTGAAATGTTTCCATGCATTTCTCGGTACATACAAACTTCTTGTTTTTCTTCTGCAATTCCGTGATTATATTTGCTATCTTCAAAAAAGCTTAGACAAACTGTCGGTAATATCCAGCTAAAACCATAAAGCTGCGTACTTCTTGTACATTTGTTGGTGCAGGACATTCCATAATAGCCTCTACTTTCGCTGGATCCACAACAATACCTTCACCGGATATAACGTGCCCCAAGAAATGAATATTCATTTGGTAGAAATAACATTTTGATAGTTTCCCGTATAATTTGATTTCTCGTAAACACTGTAGTACTAAGATTAAATGTTCATCTTGTTCTTCTATCATATGAGAATATATCAATATGTCATCAATGAATACTTGAACAAACTTGTCCAAGTATTCGTGGAACACCCCATTCATCAAGCTCATGAATACCCTCAGGGCATTTGTTAGTCCAAATGGTAAAATCGTAGTGTTTGAACCTCATATTGAATGGGGTATTAGGAACATATTCCTCTTTAATTCATAACTGGTGATATCCTGATCTCAAGTTGATCTTTGAAAACACATTCACGCCTTTCATTTGATCAAACAAATCATCTATTCTTGGCAAAAAATACTAGTTCTTGATCATCGCCTGGTTCAATTGATGGTAGTCAATACAAAGTCTCCACGACCCATCCTTCTTTCTTATGAAAATAATAGGCGCACCCCAAGGTGACACACTTGGATGTATCAGTCTCAGGTGCAACAAATCCTTCAGTTGCATTTTCAACTCTTGTAACTCAGGTTTTGACATCCGATAAGGCGTTCTTGCTATCGGTTCAGTTCCAAGTTTCAAGTTGATTGTAAACTCCAACTCTCTTTCAGGCATCAAGCCTGGTAACTCTTCTGGATACATGTCAGAAAAATCTCGTTCTACTAGAAGGTTTTCTAATCCTTCCGCCTTGCCCTTGTCATTTAGTGCTAAGATTGAAAATAACTTACATCCTTTGTGCATGCTCTTCTGTAGCTATAGGAAAAAATGAAGCTCAAGGACACTCCTTGGTTTCTTCCCACAATCACTCTTCTCTGCCCCACATCATTGGTCAAACTTAACCATTTTGTCTTACAGTTGAGTACCGCATCATGCGATTCCAACTAGTTCATACTGATCATAATATCATAAGATCCTAATATTGTGACATAAAGGTTGGCCTTCATTACAAAATCTCCCAATTCAATGCTACAGTCTGTAACCCTTCCTCCAACCTTCTGTTTTGGCACCTGAAGTCATTTCTACGTATCTAAACTCTTCCTGCTCAACTGCCTTTACCTTAATTCTCTTTAGTGGTGCACTAGAAATAAATCTCTCTGTAGCATCTAGATCTATCAAAATACTAAAAGTTTGGTCGACGGTTGTACCTAACGTATCGACCACAATGGACTAGTGCTCGACCTGATAGTTATTCACCACTGCATGAATCATGTGGGCCTTGCCCAAATCTCCAACCGTAGTGTGTCTTGTTGATCCAGTCGCTCTGGCCTTCTCAACCAGATAGTCTCGTTGGTAATGTGTCTTTGCACATGTCCAACATCCGGTCTTTGGTTCAGTACTCCTGGTCCCTAAAGTAGAGGCTACTGGCCTACCAGCCTAATATCCTTGTCTATTCTAATGAATAGGCCTAAACTACTGCTGTTGTGGGCGACGCTACTGCTGGTGCGGTGGTCCTCTGTAAGGAGTCCTTTGCTGAGGAGTCAGTTTTCATGGCATCGTCAACGTGGATCCTCTAGACGTATCTCGATACCATGATGTCTATCTTGATGGTGTCTGATGTTGCTGTGCTCCAGATGTCATCTTTCCAACTGGTCTTGTAGGAGTCCTCCCTTGACTCCCACTGGTCGGCTCTTCCTCAACTTGAGGGCCTTCTGGACTACATCGTGCAACGTCTGTGGCATTAGGATCCTCACCTTCGCATGAATTTCGAAGTTAAGGATGAACACAAACTTGTTGACTTCTATCTTCTCCATTTTCAGGTGTGGATCATACCTAAGAAACTCCATGAATCAGGCCTCATACTCAGGCACTGTACGACCACTCTGTCGTAAGGCATTGAACTCATTGAGCTGGCGCTCTATGAATTCCTCTGACAAATACCTCTCCCGGAACCATTCCTTGAACATTTCGCATGACACATCTTCGATGGTCACGTTTAACTGAGGTAGGAGCGTCTTCCACCATAGAAGATCACTCCCCTTCAACTGACATACCACCATGTGGACCTTCATGTTGGAGGTGTAGTCACGAAGTTCAAAGCACATCACCATGTTCTCCAACCATGCCTTGGCGACTGAGCCATCTGTGGCATCCATGAACTCGAGAAAATTCACCTTCTCGAGTTCTCTATGAATGCTACCACTGCCAACTAGAGCACGCTATGAACCCTCATTAGGTACAGGTGCCCTGGCCTCTTCTCTATCTAGTTGGTTAATCAAGGCCTCTGACATCCTCTGGAAGGACCTCATCAAACCAACCACATCCCCCACAACAATCTTCTCCTTCCCAATGAATTTCTCTTCTCCTTGGGGGTTAGACCCCTCTAGCATGGAGGCTACTGAAGGCGTCGCACCTCTTCCCCTAAAACCACGTCGTCTACCTCCACGATGTCCTCTAACCATGATTAATTTCATGGAAAAATTTAAATTTAAATTAGCAAAAAGTTATTAATCAAGTGCTTAATACAGTGGAAGGCATAATGATCCAAGTCGCAGGGTTGAACCCACTCTGATACCATATATAACATCCTCTCCATCACAAAAACAATATTAATGTACAATAGGTAATTTTTTTTTTCCGCATTAGGAAATTAAATCATCACAAGATAATTAATAACATTACAAGCGACACATCATCATAATTTAATAATGGCATAGTCAACACATTAACATAATTAATAGAGAAGCATAATCAACACATAAAATTAACGAGCGACACAATTCAACACATCACGATCAACTGAAGCAAAATACTAATGAATGATCAACCATGTCACCGAATAATAAATAACTACCCACCCAACCTATCTTGCATGGTTAGGACCTCCATGACACATAAGCAATTCTCAAGCCCATGATTCATCCGATTGATTTTGACCACTTAAGGTCTTAGGGCCGACAACTTTTTTGAGGAACAAGGAGGTGTCTAATTCCCTTAATTAATCACAACCCATAACTCCAATCTAGATTATCAGTCAAACATCAACATTATTTCATGGTGCAAGAGTAATCTAATTACTAAATCAATCATACATCAACATTATTTAATGGCGCAAGAGTAATCTAGTTACCGAATCAATCATTCTTAATCATCAATTATTCATGGTGCGACATAAAATTCTACTACAGAACATACATCAAGTAATTGACGCAATTACCACCTACGATACATTCCAACAACAGTCCGACATATCAATTTAATTGACGCAATTTTGCCTATGAAACATTTCAGCAATAGTCCAACTACAATTTACATACATCAATTTAAAGGACACAATTACCACCTATGGAACATGAAAAAAATAAAATAAGAAGAGAAACAACATGACAAGTTATAAGTCCCTTAAAGAAGGGTTCAGTCTAAAAAACATCTCCTAGATCTCACTTCCAAGTATATAAGTAAACATTGGGCCACCTAAAAAGTAAAGGAGGTCATAATTTCTTCCACTTCACTTAGAACATTCTTCGAAGTGTGTAAATTCCAAGCATGCAAGTACCTTTTCCATCTGTAAACTAATAGAATTAATTCATAAACATTATTTCTTCATAGCGCAAGGAATAATCTATTTTCTTAATCATAAATCAACAATAATTAAGGGCAATTTGAGTAAGAGAAGAGGACATAAGGATTTATAAAAACCATGAAAGCGAAGTAAGATTCTTGTAATAGGTAGAGATCTATTTCGCCCATCAAAAGCAACTTATCTAGGTCAAGTTCAGTCAAGTCAAGCAATTATTTAACAATTACTTTGAGCCATTGTAACTAGTACAAGTTTTCATGTAGCGCAACTAAGTTATTAATATTATGATATTTTTTATTAGCAAATCACATTAGGGAATCAATGTTGATTACATTATCCAAAAGCAAGGACCTACGAGGAATTACGAATTTCCTTTCAACAACAACAAGCATTCAATACTAAATTTCATATCTAAACATAAGGTCCCATAAGAAAGTCATCTTCTTGAGCAATCCTTAAGGATTTCAACTACCTTTGGATATCCTTTATGAGGCAACTATTTCCACATAACCATCAAATAATAAGACATCAAGGCTGCATTGCATATCCTTTAAAGAATCCAAAAATCAACTTATTAAGCACATGGAAGGCTTCATTAACCATTCTACCTACCCATTTGTAAGGAAATTAAGAAGTCAACCCTTTTAAGCAATAAAATATATATTTATATATATATAGCGCACATAATCTATTATAAAAACATAAGAAGATTAAATATTCTTAAAACCGTCCATGAGGGTTCAATGATAAATCATAATCCATTAATGTCATAGGAAGGTGAAGTGATCATTCTATGATATATCATTAAAGTAGACAAGAAGTTGCATTTACACAAGGCACGGTCTTAAAGGTGGAAGGAATCCTTACAAGGAGGGAACTTCCATTTATGTTTAGGCCCAAAACTTTCTGACGTCAGGGATTTAAAGGGAAGTGAAAGTAAGGGTCTCAAATCGTTAAAACTTGTTGTAAGACATCCTAGAATTCGGGCATCTGGGGTAGAATTCTAAAGTCAGCATAAGAATCCCAAGAAATCAAAGTTGAATCCCTTGGTCAATGATTCAAGAACTAAAACATTTTGTCAATGTTACACAAGGTAAAATGAAAATTTGAAAGTTACACTTGGTAAATCGAGAGGGATATACTTAGATACTGTTTGGACTTGTAAGAGTATCTCGATGACTGCCAAGGATGGTGACGATCAGGTGATTAAATACGGTTAGAAAAAAAAAGGAGAACTCGATACCAAAGGAATAACATTTCAAAGGGTTCCAACCATGAAATTTCTTGAGTCTGAGGTTCAACTCCAACCAACGAGCATACTAACTGAGTCCACTAAAACGTATCAACACACATGAGTGACACCTGGATCGAGACCCAGATCAAAGTCATGAATCATTAGGATGAGGAGACCATGAAAGGCGTTTCCATTTACCATGGATCCAGTGCTTTGTGCATTAATCCTGATCTGGCCCTTGTGCACCCAACAAAATTTGATAACAAGTATTAAATTCTGGGCAATGAAAGATTCATGCCAAGACAACAATAGCTAGAAAAAATTCAATCCACAACCACACAACATATAAATGGAAGGAAGCGCATGCACCAATCGATAAGGGAAGAACCCACCAGTCAAGGTTGCACATTGCTTAGAAAAAGGGGCATAATTAGAAGAGAATGAAGAATAGACATTCTACAGGAAGGAATGCACAAACACTGATAACAAGATTTAGCTTGAAAAAACAACTAATAAACACAGACCACTTTTAAATAAAGAGGAAATGAATAACTTAGGCAACATTTCTCCTCAAGATTCCACTTCTACGATATCTAAGTAGTAAACAAAAAGGGGTTAAATCAAATCACAAGAAATAGAAAAGTTAAAGCAAGCCAGACGATTCACTCAATCATCCATTTTCCTGAAATGTTTGGAATGTATTCTATTGATTAGCAACGCATTTAAATTCCATCAACAAATTAACGATAGCTATGAGAATAAAAATTCAAACATTCTCATATATTTCTGATCATGTGCGTCTTGGAAAGTAAAGGTTACAGCGATCAATAATTGGTAAAAGGGAACCATAAAAGAAAATCAGTTAAACGACCTCCATTATCATTGTACAAACAAGTAGGTTGATCATGAACAACAGACATTGACATAGTCAGAAGAAAGAACAAATAAACATTCAACAACAACATATAGCTAGAAGAAAGTACCGAATAGACAATCAACAACAATGTATAACTAGAAGAAAATACATTCAAGAAAGTACACCCATAAGTTATAATTTATGGGTTGAATGGAAGAACCATATAACAAGGAAATTACCGAATGCTTAATTGAAAAAAAAAAAAAACTCCAATACCAAAATTTCACTGTTTAGATTTCACAACCATCAAGATTGGATCAATTCTATTTTAGAATTACAACCTGGTTCATGGCAAATCTCTAACACAAATTTTACACAAATTAATCGAAACGCAATTACAAATCTCTGAATAAGAAATACCGTAACCGAAGATGATGGAATCAAGGATGTTCTTCGGCAATTTGTGCACCTTTATTCTCCCACTTGTTAATCATTGTGACTTCACCGATACCTCCCAACCAACGCTAGGGGTATTCTTCTTCCCCCTTATCCCCCCGAGCCGCAAAGGGGCCACACAGAAACAACTAGAAATCCTCTATCACCAAGCTTGCCTCGCAAGGTAGAGCCACCACTCTCTCTCAAGATGGGTATCCCAACTCTCACAAGTAAAACCAGTCAAAAATATTTTGACAACATAAATTTGCAAATAACCAGTGTGATCCCTTTTCCCTCTAGACCATTTTCTTTAGGAGTTTCCTTAATGACACATCCCCACTTGCACAATTAATTTCACTTGCACAATTAATTTGATTTTAATTAAATAAATTAAATTATTCCCCCCTTACACTTTTCACCCTCTCCCCAAGTTGCACAAGTAATTACATATTGTAATTTAATTAAAAGTCAAATTCCCTCACCCTTCCTAAAAACGCACCTTAATTCTCTCCTAGTTGTTTGTTTATTCCCCATATTCCCATTTAATGACTGATGCCTTACTTAATATGAGTTGATTTAAAATAACAATCTTCTTCTAGTTAGACTAGTGTTAACTAGACTCTAGATACCATTCTATGTGTACACATATTCTTTCATGCTTTTTTTCTTTCTTATCTTAAATTCCAATTTGGTATTTTCTGCACACACGCTTATTATATTAATTCTTTAGAATTATTTCATATTTCTTAATTTCTTAAATTGATTTACCTCATTCCTATTTTTGATTTAGTTAATAATTTCAGTTTAGCCTCTTTACAAAACTTAGACTTAAGATTAATTTTTTTTTTTTGAAAAGGCGTTGAGATCATTTCCCACTTCCTAAATTTCCCTCCTTTTTTCTATTTTCCCAAATTCTTTTCTCCCTTTCTTTTCCCTCTTCTATACTTACCTATTTTTCCATTTCCTCTTTTCCCTTCTACTTTCCCTTTCTCATTCTATACTTAGTCATTTTTTTAGAACGACGGGTTCTCGGGTTCGCAGACTTGTGGATCCTCATCTCCATCCATACCCTCACATCAGAAGTCCATCTGACCGCCACACTATCCTATGCTTAGCCAATTTTAAACCTTCTGCAGTCACGGGTTTGTAGGTTCCCGGGTTCACAAAAGTATCAAATCCTATTTCACTCCGAACCGTTCCCACCACCCTCGCACTCTTTCCAATACACATTTAGTATGCTTTGAATGCTAACAAATCATCATGCAAGTTCGTAAATATTGCCATTAATAAGCGAAGGGCTTGATGATATCTCCTATTAAAACACATTAAACCAAGATTTACGGAGGATTATATTATCCCTCTCAAGCGTTTAGTTTAAAAATTATTTGGAGTAAAGGAACATTTTCGTCAACTTATGGAAGCAACTTGACAACATTTCTGTGGAGACACATTGAAAATTTTCGGGTGTGAGGACTATAGCTTTCAGTGGTCCAAAGCATATTCTTAATACCCATCCCCTTCTGCCCAGAAGGAAGTAATCTAGACATTTGGAATTGTGCACGTAGGTTGTGTCCCGAAAGTCTTTAACTATAAGGAGTTGGTCACCTACTGTGCTGAGAGATATATTCCAAGCCAACAGGTCATTCAATTGTAGGATCATTCCCTTGCCTCTCTGTCACCTTAGGTATTTCGTAAGATGTTGAGACTTCTCGAGCCAATGCTTACCTTCAAGGACGAAGATTGCATATAATTATTAAAGAAGCATGACAATGGGTTGGACCTCTTACTTAAGTCCTTGGAGAACCCAACGACCGTCCCCGAGGATATCATGAGACTGCAGGTTAGCTCATTCAAAAATCCTTTACAGGAAATTTCTTGTATTTTCATGAGGATAACAGGACAATAAACTAAAACCAACATTTCCCGCATGATTCTTTACATTTTATATTTCACAGTCAAGTAATAGGCCATCTTCAATTGGGGCAAGTTGATTTCCATTGAAATCTCTTCCCAATTGTCACAATAGAAGAAGGAGAATAAATTCTTTATGTCATCTTATTTGGTTTTCACGATAGTACATTGCTGTTAGTTTCCAAGATTATTTTTGTGTAAGAAGGTAAATTGTGAATTCGACTTGGTAACCTTCTGGTATCAAACATTATGGAGGCACAAAGCCTCCCAACAATTTTATGAATTTTTTAATGATTTTGTCTCAGTTTTTAAAGGCTTGCTGTTTGGAAAGGATAGTCCCTGGATGTCTGACCAGGCGAGTAAGTTCTGGGATAAGAAGGGGACACTGGAACTTGAGATGCTCTAGATGATTCTATTGGGGGCCTTGAAGCAAATAACTCCAAGTGAAAGGAAAGAATCAAAGAATTGGAAGAAGATTTAATGCCTATTCCAGTACTTGCTAGTCCTTTAGCAATGATTGGGCCTACCACACCTGCAACAAAACTGAAAGGATTTGCAAGCCTGCTCACATAAGTCATGGGATATGTGGAGAAGAACATTAAGAAAATAATGAAATTAATTACAGAGGCTTGGGAGATGTCAAAGAGCATGGTATCTTTTGGAATGAGGGCACATGCCTTCCATGCATATTTACAGGCATATTTGAAAAAATAAGAAGGTTTTTACCTTGACGCGGTCGTACCCTTCGGTTTTAAAGTTACCAATATGACAGAGTTCAGAATGAGAGGAGGATATCCCTTCTCTGAACCGGATAAAACAACTGAACGCATGTTGGAAGGAAAAGGTTAAGAACTTGAATATTATTGTCCAAGCATGGAACCAGGGCATAACTAGGAGAGAATAATTATTCAAAAGGTTGATTGAGATAGACCTAGCTGGGAGCACCAATGAGGTCCAAGACCCCAAATTGATTCTCAATTCGTTGTTCCTAACCAAGCAAGCCTTGGACGAACAAGTTGAGATCTTTAAAGGGTTATCATTTGAAAAATTCTATGGCATTCTTGAGTATAATGAAGATGGCGTAGATAACTGGCTAGTGGATTATTTAGTAAAAAATAAAGATATTGAAGAAGCTTTGTTTATTATTTCCATTGATCTAAGGGACTTGGAGGGTGAGATTTTCAATATAAAAATCTAGCATGAAATCAATGTGGAACCAATGAGAAGCTACATCGAGGAGTGGTTTAAAAATGCTGTCGACAAACTCACTGATGAAGGGAAAAAGACAGTTGAGACGGTTCTTGTAACCGTCAATGAAAGAAATAAAAGGACATAAACGAGTAAGTGATAAGGAAAAGATACCATCATAGTAAGTTCATACTGATCACATCCTTCTTTCTTTATCAAGTTCTAGATCCAGTTACTCCACCTTTTTAAATATAAAGGTTTAACCGAAGAATGATAATTTCCTTTTTCTTCTTACCAGGTCTTGCTGTCTTCCGCCGCCCACTTTCTTCCTTCTACAAACTTTATTCTTATATATATTTGATTTATGGTCCATGGGAGCCCCAATCCCAGTCTTTATGACAAGCATATTTAAATTTCAGAGAATATGTAATGGACTATATATTTTTTAGAAATTCGAAGAGAGCTATTTTGGGAACAATCTCGACTATACTTTGTAACCCAGTTTTTTGAATATAAAGTATTTGAGGTTGACCTATCATTATCTTTATCTGAGTTTCCCATGTATCACTTTGTCAAAGTTCTTTTATGCATGTAGATCATTTTCTTTTATTTTTTTATGTGATTAGAAATCTTTAGCCCTACTATGATGGATGTGAGGAAATTTTGTTTATTTTCTTTAAATGTGTGGATGTGGTTCCTGGTCCACTCTCAGGAAATTTCCTTAAAAGAAAATAAAACATTTAATTTTTTTATATTTTTAATTTTTTTGATTACCATGACGAACTTCTATAAAAGTCCCACATTCTGAAGACCTCGAGTCCCACGAAAATCATAACGGAGGAGTACCACCTCTATAAAAATGCAGGGGGATTTGCATCCTCACAAGGTTTCCGTTTCGATCCTAACGAATTCAAGCGTCAACATTTTTGGCGACCATACTGGGGACATGAACTGAAAATTTGGAACCTGGCCCAATGTTTGTGAAAGAATATATGACTTTACCCCAAGGTAATCAACTCCATTTAGAAATTGGATTGAATAATCAAAGAAGCATTTTACATCGGTTGTATAATATGGTAATAACGACATCCCAGACTTGAGAAGGGTTATAAAGGTCTTGGCATATCTTAGTCCAAGAAGAAGAAAGATAAATCCTCCGAATACAGAGGAGATAATAACAACAAGATCGATGATATCAAAGGCTAGCTAGAGAAACATAAGAACAATGTTAAGATTGAAGCTGGACAAATACAAGGGACCCATTACCAGAAGTAAAAGTAATCAACTCTCTATCCTTAGAAGTGAAAAGTCTAGCCCTTAAGTCTCCTCAGACATGGCAGCGAGAGACGAACAACCCCAAGATGAGAATCATGAGGAGAGATAAGGAGGTGGAAGAGATGATGCAAGAAATCAAGGAATCCCAGGTTTTGGAAATAGAAGGAGGGTAACAGATTCCCCTCTTAATCTTATAGGTGAATAACACGAGCTCTTTGTTCTCCCTAAGGGCACCTTAAAGGAATTTTCTAGAGACAGAACAATTAATGAAAAGTTTCATCTACACTTATTTCTTGATGTTTGTGACTTTCACCGAGTTGAATATGACAACGTCATGGTGAGGTTGTTTCTGCAAACCTTATCAGAAATATATTATGAATGGTATACAACGTTTCCCAATAGATCAATTCGCTCATTTAATGACCTCGAAGATATGTTCCTAACTATGTTTTCCCTTCCAATTTCTTACCATACCCTCCTCACAGACTTCACCCTAATTGGGTTGAGGAAGAACGAAAGGATACAAGATTTTAACCTCAGGTTCAATAATACCTTGAGTAGAATTCCATAAGATAAAATATTAAATGACCAGGTCATTCTCGATTGTTATGAGAATGCAATGCCCCCAAATGTAAAATATGCCATAAGAAAATCCCAAATGGATAATTTGGAGGAGGAAATGACTAAGGCTACTGAGATGGAAGAAATTATGATTTATACAAGTGCCAACCCCAAAATTATACTAGTAAGAGTACAAAGGTAGATGGGGGAATTAAATATTGATAATAAAGGATCTTCTAGTTCAAGAAAGAATGAAGAATTCAAGCCTCGAGCAACTCAGAAATAAACAATGGGAGGGGGATTTTTTAAAGGAACCATACCTGACGTAAAGGTTGACCTTGTGGTGGCGTAGGAAACAAAGAAAACATTTGAAATTGCATAGATGAATAGAACCATCAAATAGATGCAGAACGAGATAACCAGACTGAGAAGGGGAGATAATTGCATGCCAAACCCAAGAATTCCAATTCCTGAGCAAAGGAGGAACCCTCCCTCTAAAAATAGAGTGAGGTTTGAGGATACTGATAACCCACAAAGACCAAGGGTTCCCAGACAACCTACTCCAAACACGGTTTTTCTGGATGATGTCTATGACAAGCAATTAATTGAGCAAGAAAATTATTGCTTACCTGATGAAAGCTCTAAAACTGTGAAGATGGAAAAATGCGAGACATCCATATATATATTTGGAGAGTATGACAATGATCCTAACTCACAAGAAATGTCACCCAAACAAGAGGGTTTGTAAATAGACCAAAGAATAAAGGCGACTCTGACAAGGAAAAACAAAAACAAAAATAAAAAGAAATAACAAATGAAAAAGTGTCGAATGAGAAAGTGATGGATGGAAATGGAACCAAAAGGCAACACATGGTGTCAAGCTCCACTCAAATGACGTATAATGCCGTGGAAGACCTAAGTAAATTGAGGACAACTCATGCTTTTATGAAAGTGGTAAATATTACTTAGCAAAGACAAAACATCTTGAAGTTGTTGGATGATCCATCGAAAATAGGTGAAGCTGTCGTTACCAGTCCAAAACAGAGCTAGAGCCCGTCAACTTCCAAGATGAGAGGTAAAATTCCGCCCTTCTACATTTCAATTGAAAATCATGATGTTTCATTACATAAATGTTTAGTTGACACTGGTGCGACAAATAATATAATGTCACTTGTGGTCATGGAAGCATTAGGCATGATTTGTGCTAAGTATTATGAAACTGGTGAGAGCATATATGAAATCGATTTTAGAAAAGTGTCAGCGTATGAAGAAATCAAGGATTTCTTTTCTTGGATTAAAACAACCCCCCATGTCATTACAATTTTCAATATTATTGTGGTAGACCTTCCCCCAGCCTATGGAGTTGTGCTGGGAAGAGATTGGACATCCATAATTGGTGGATACACAATGAACGATGGAAGTTGTATGATGCTACCAGGAAAAGAGGGAGTGATGATTAAAGTACCCCGTGAATCTAGAAACCCATTCTTTTTCAAGAAGAAGGATAATGAATTGATGGAAGATTATATATATGTTAAGATTGGAAACTATGATATCCTAGAGATGGAGCACAATGAAATCCCAGGGAAAGTTCAAGGGGTAGGGAACCAATATTGTTTGTTTGAAGGTTACTGGAGGATGTCATTCGATGAAGCTTGTTCTAAATTTGGGAATAGAGTTGGAATTGTTCTTTCAAGTCCAAATAAGACTATGCATCCCCATGATGTGAGACTGGAGTTTTCATGCACAAATAATGAGGCAGAATATGAATCTCTGATCCAGGGGATGATCCTTGCACAAGAAATGAAAACAGAACATCTCGTTGTGTCTGGAGACTCATAATTGGTCATCAATCAGGTTACCCAAAGGTACAAAATAAAAAAGGAAATACTTAAGATGTATTTCAAAAGAGTTAACGAACTGATGTAATCTTTTAGCTCCTTCAAAATTGATTTCATTCCAAGGGAAAATAATCACAAGGATGATTCACTAGCCTTGGTGGACTCATTATCAAACCCAGACGATGTCCAAAGTAAAACGTTTTTCTAGGTAGAAAGAGATTTTTGACCATCCGTGCCCGATAATGTTGAGTACTTACAAGTATTTGAGAATGATGAACATTTGGAATTTTTTTTGTTAAATCATGATGATGAAGAAGACGATAGTTCGTCTTTCGTCCCAAAATACTATATACAAGCTGAATCTTTTTTTACAAAAGACAATCATGCCAAGAATCTCCTTGAAGAAGTTTCAGTTCGAAAGGTGCAAGAAACGAGAAAAATCATTATTGGAATGGACAAGTCCCTAAAATATGTCAACTTGGGAGTTGATTGCACCACTGAAGAGGTTGATCAATATGTTTCCTTATTCAAAGAATATATTGATGTGTTCTCTTGGAAATATGATGATTTTAAATCCTATGCTAAAACGATATTCTCTCATATCATTCCTTTGAGGGAAGAAGCGAAACCAGTGAAACAAAAAATAAGGATGATGAATCCCAAGCTGAAACCTCTGGTAAAAATTGAATTGGATAAGTTGAATAAGGAATGGATAATTTATCCCATTAGACATTCATATTGGATTTCAAATCTAGTGTTTGTAAGGAAAAATACCGGGGAAATATAGATGTGTGTTGACTTCAAATATCTTAACAAAGCAAGCATAAAATATAATTTTCCTTTTCCTAACATGGAGTTTATTCTACAACAAGTTATTGGATCGACCTCCATTTCCATGTTGGATGGTTTCTCTAGATATAACCAGGACTTGGTGGCTGAGGAATATAGAGCAAAGACAACACTTATCACATCATGGGAGATATATGCATATGCTAGAATGCCCTTCATTTTGAAGAATGATGGAGCCACATTCCAAAGGGCCATGGATCATGTGTTGAGCAGGTTGACAGGAAATTTTATGGAAGACTATCAATATGACTTGGTGGTGCATTCAAACAAAAGGGAGAATAATATCCGTCATTTAAGAAAGGTTTTTGAAAGATGTATATTATATGACGTTTCTTTGAATCCAAAGAAATGCTTGTTTGCTGTGACTCAAGGAAAGTTGTTGGGTCATATTGTATGCAAGGAAGGGATTTACATAGATCTAGAAAGAGTTAAAGCAATAAAAAATCTCAATCCCCCGACATCCAAGAAGGGAGTCCAGTCATTCCCAACATCAATTTTGTGCGAAGATTTTTTCTTGACTACGCAAGCATCGTAAATTCGACCAATCTGTTGCTGAAAAGGGAGCAGAGATTTGAATGGACAAAAGATACTCAGAAAGTGTTCAACAATATCAAAGGATAAATCATCACCACTCTTGTCCTCATTAGTACAGACTTCCAAAGAGACTTCATTATCTATTCATTTGCTATAGAAGCAATTGTTGCATCCGTTCTCACTCAGAAAAATGGCAATGGAGAAGAACTCCCGATACGTTTTATGATAAAAACCCTACACGACTATGAGTTGAGGTATTCATAACTCGAGAAGCAAGCCTTGGATTTTTTAAAAGAAATAGCACACTTTTAGACATATATATTGAAATCCCATGTTATAGCTTATGTTCCCTCATCACCAGTGAAGATGCTTCTAATTCAACAACTGAGAGAAGGAAAATGGGCTAACTGGTTGGAAAAAATACAAGAATATGATATCAAGATTAAACCTTTAAAGGCAATCAAGAGACATGGTTTATGCAATCTCATCGTGAATGGGGACTCAGTCGATGGGATGATTTCAATCTTAGTTGGAGAATCATTAGCTGATTCAGAATGGTACACATATATTATATTCTACTTAAGGTTCAAGAAATTTCCTGTCACAATGAATCCCAAGGAGCGAAGGAAACTGAAGATAAAGGAAAACCAATACATGCTAACTGCTGACATATTTTTCAAAAGAAATTTTGATGGAATACTGCTAATATGCATCGATGAAAATCAAGACCGAGAACTGATCAAAGAATTCCATGAGGGAATATGTGGTGGAAACTTTTCATCTACTGTAACCGCACACAAAATAATCAGAGAAGGATTTTATTGGCCATCAATATTCAAAGATTCATATGCCACAATAAGGAAATGTTTGTCATGCCAACAGTTTTCAGGAAAAATGAAGAAATCCGTGATGCCTTTGCAACTGATTGTGGTAGAACAACCATTTTCCCAATGGGGATTTGTTGTTGTTGGGCCGATTAATCCAAAATATAGCAAGGGGCATGTGTACATTCTAACAACAATCAATTATTTCACAAAATGTTCGGAAGCGGCGGCGTTAAAGAAGGCTGATGTTGAAGAATTGATTAAATTCCTCAAAGACAACATTCTATCGAGATTTGGTGTCCCTGATAAATTTATCATAGGCAATGGTTCGATATTCATTAGGTCAAAGTTCATGGAGTTTTTTGGAAAATATGGAATCATCATGGGTCAATCATCGAATTATTACCCACAAGGTAATGACCTTATTGAATCCACAAACAAAACACTTGTGCATATACTGAAGAAAACCGTTGATAGCAACCAGAGGAATTGACATCTAAAGTTGACAAAAGTATTATGGGTAGGAAGAAAAATCCTGAAGGATAACATAAGGATGTCTCCATATATATTGTTTTATGGGAAAGAGGTGAAAATTCCGATTAGGCTCTAGCTCAATGCATTGATCTCTGTGGTTAATACCGAGGATACAAAAGATAGTTCACCCATCCAAAAGAGAATCAACTAGTTGCTGAAGTTGGAAGAGGAACAAAGAAAATCCTGAATCAAACTTCTCAGAGGTAGCAGAGCGTCAAGAGATATTTTGATCAAAACACAACTATGTAGAATTTGCAGAAGGGAGAGTTGGTGCTACTTTGGAACAAGGCCAAGGATAATCCATCCATGCATACAATGTTTGAAGCACTCTATATTGGACCATATGTCGTCGAGAAGATATTTGGATTTAACTCCTATATGCTCCAAGACATGAAAGGAAAAAGGTTAATGCTTCCTGTTAATGGGAAACATTTGAAATGTTTCTTCTCCTAAGACTTTTTCATTCTCATTGTACATAATTTTATTTTTGTTCAGTTTGTATATTCTTAATCTGACTCCATAGCCCAATGGGCGGAAGCACCTGGTCACGAGAGATTCTGGATTCTTGACAACCCACAAGGGGTTATCATCCCACAAGGGGTTATCATCCCACAATTGGAGCCTGTTGTTGAGATCATTTCCCACTTCTAAAATTTCCCTCCCCTTTTCTATTTTCCCAAACTATTTTCTCCCTTTCGTTTCCCTCTTCTATACTTACCCATTTTCCCCTTTCCTTTTTTCCCTTCTACTTTCCCTTTCTCGTTCTATACTTAGTATTTTTTCAGAACAACGGGTTCCTAGGTTGGTGAACTTGAGGATCCTTATCTCCATCCATACCCTCACATCACGAGTCCATCTGACCACCACACTATTCTATACTTAGCCAATTTTGAACCTTCTACAGTCACGGGTTCGCAAGTTCACAAAAGTCTCAAATCCTATTTCTCTCTCGTCTGTCCCCACCACCCTTGTGCTCTTCCCAATAAGCATTTAGTATTCTTTGAATGATAACAACTCATCATGCAGGTTCATAAATATTGTCATTAATAAGTGAAGGGATCGAGGAGATCTCTTATTAAAATGAATTAAACCAAGATTTACAGAGGATTATATTATCCCTCTTAAGAGTTCATTTTAAACATTATCTGGAGAAAAGGAATGTTTTCGTCAACTTATGGCAGTAACTCGACAATAGTTCTATGGAGATACGTTGAACATTTTCAGGCGTGAGGACCAGAGATTTCAACGTTCCTGAGCATATTCTTACTACTCATACCCTTCTGCCCAGAAGGAAGTAATCTGGACGTCTGGAATTACGCACGCAGGTTGTGTCCTGGAAGTATTTGACTGTAAGGAGTTGGTCTCCTGGTGCGCCAAGAGATATATTCCAAGCCAACGTATCATTTAATTTCAGGATCATTCCCTTGTCTCTTTGTCGCCTCAAGTATTTCATACGATGTTGAGACTTGTTGAGCCAACACTTACCTTCAAGGGATAAGATTGCAAAGAACTATTAAAGAAGCATGAAAATGGGTTGGACCTCTTACCTGAGTTCCTGGAGAACCCAACGACCGTCCCCAAGGACATCACAAGATTGCAGGTTATCTCATTCAAAAATCCTTTTCAGGAAATTGCTTGGATTTTATAATAGGATAAGTAACTACAACCAACATTTCCCACATGATTGTTTACATTTTATACTTTACGGTTAAGGAACATGCCATATTCGATTGGGGAAAGTTGGTTTCCATTGAAATCTCTTCCCGATTGTCACAATAAAAGAAGGAGAATAAATTATTTATGTCATCTTATTTTTTTTTTGTGATAGCACATTGCTGTCAGTTTCCAAGATTATCTGTGTGTAATAAGGTAAACTATGAATTCAACCCGATAACCTTATGGTATCAAGAATTATGGAGGCACATAGCCTCCCAACATTTTTATGAAATTTTTAATGATTTTGTCTCAGTTTTTAAATGCTTGTTGTTTGGAAAGGACACTCCTCGGATGTCCGACCAGGCGAGTAAGTTCCTGGATAAGAAGGGGACACTGGAACAAATGGAAAATTACAATGTCATAATGATTTTCGGTTCCAAGGAAAATCCTTCCTTCCTTCTGTTATCACATATAGTTTTCAAGGGCAACAAGTTGTCCAAGTTCGCGGTCTGCACAAGAAGCGTCAAAGCGCAACATTCCAAACAATCCATTTCAGGCCTGAAGCACAAGCAGAAGGGTGAGATCAACTTCAAAAATAGAGATCCATCAGGCGAATTGATCGACGATGTGCTTTATTTTGGGAGGTTAAAATTTGCTCGAAATTTAGCACCATAGCAAAGGCCTGAGATCAAAGGTTGAGAAAATATTTAATCTGGGTCGTAGATATCATCGAGAAAAATCAACGGTGAAAAATAGTCACGCGAATCAGTAGTTCGAAACGTTATTAAAGTTGTTCGTAATAGATCCGAAATCCCAAAACCCGCAATCAACAGGAGTCGTCCGATTCAGAGGGGTACGTGGTAGAAAATAAGCGATTTCACAGTTTCATGAATCAAAGTTTTGTTGGGAGAAATGCATAAGTTTCATGCAACATGAACTCCCGAAACGTGAAATTGCGAAGCACTCAGGAGCTAAGCACCAGGTTGTGGCTCGGGGTCGCATGATGAAGAGGCTGACACCAAGAGCTATGGGAGCGTGAAGGAAAGGGAGTCGATTTCGCAGAGATCTGCATGACCTTGAGGCGCCAGGATTGACTCAAAAAGGTCGAGGGCACCGCCTGGAACAGTTCGTGGGGCATTAAGCCTCCTCCCCTTCCTGATGAAAGCAATTAATGGAAGGAAGGTCAGTTGGTTGAAACCTCGACTCACTTAGTAATTAGAAGTATGGAGGACCCGACTATGGGGACTGAATCATCAACCCGTGGTACCCTTGTGGGCATATTTTCCTACAAATCCCATACTGATCTGAGCTTGCGTCTAACAGAAGAATGCATGCACAGTTTGACAGAAGACTGCTCAGACGCAAAGTTTTGAATGTAGTGATCAGATCATTCTCCTAATAGCCGGGGTCTGTTCTGAGTATAAATAAGTAGTTTTGATATTTTGTTAGGGTCGCCAAATGGTTGAGAAGAGCTCCCATCTTGTAATGCTTGTGATGCCAGAGCTGTTCTCTGGTTATGTAATCAATTTGAGACTTTCAGATTAATAGAAGTCAGCCTCTTTTCATCTCTTTGTAAAAACTGTGCTAAAAAACTCGGGCATGGAGGATCCAGTCGAGGGTTTTTATGCTATTGTAATGTAGGTTTGATTGCAGCGGTATCGTGACCAGTTTTAGTCAGCTTCGTTGTGATCTTTTTCCTGAGTCTTACACTGAATGGATTGGGCATGGAGGATCCAGTCAATTTTTTGTAGCTGCATGATGATGTAGGTTTGATCATTGTGTTGTTGTGACTATGTTGTTTCGACACATTTCAGTGTCTGAAACTTGAGCTTAAGAGTGATCTTGAGTCTGAGTTTTTATTCTCGAAGCTGCTTGAAGGCATGATTCTCATAGAAATCTTGTCCACCTTTCTTACTAAGTCTTCCCTTTGCTCACACTTAAAATCAATTCACTGACTGAAGTTAGTTGTGGCCCTCACTTCCCTGTACGTTTCCTGTCTAGTTCTATGTTGAACATCATTCAAATTCTAAGTTTTTTCCATTTACCTCCATCGATATAAAACCAACATCCACCAAAAACTATGATGGGTATTGGGCTTACCTTCGATGCAATCCAGAGGTGACTATCAATGCTAACATTTCTGGCATCGTTGCCGGGGAACGAATAGAAGACTTTTCCTTGGGTAGAACGATAATGAGCTTCTGATTCTAAAGGTGCATAAGATATCATAACTATTGAAGATTGCACTTGAACATGGAGACTCCACCGTGGAATCTCCACTATCTCAACCCCACTATTTCAGTGTGGCTACTTTTGGCTACACCTGGTATCCCTTGGGAGAACACAATCATCAGATCTGGCCTTTGATGGTGAACAAAGACTAGACACCCTCATTTTGCATATCTTTCACCTGGCAACTCCATGGTTAAAGGATCAATTGGAAACTCTATTGGTCTGAAATGGACAAAATCATGGCTTGGATATTTCCCCCCTTCAATTTCTAATCCATCGATGGTTATCCACATCCAGTGCCGACTATAAATGAATGGGATGATTATCTTCCAAGATTCAGAGGTAGCAAGCATGACCATCCTGACGAGCACTTATTAAAATTTCATATATGCATGCTTGAACATGGATTCTTTCACAAGGATGTCTTTATCAAGATGTTCAAATTTTATTTAGAGGAAGATGCTTGTGAATGGTGTCAATCTCTCCCTGCTGCTAGTATCCATTCTTTGAAGTATTTTCACGATGATTTTAATTCGAATTACGGAAGATTTACCCGACTCATCTTATTTTTGATGACTGTTGTAAGAGGTTTACACTCCACATTTTGCATATTATAGAGTGTTCCTCATGTGATGAGTCTGATGAAGATCTTATTGAGAGAGAAAACAAGGATGAAAGTGAATATTTTGCAAATGTGGATGAAATCTTTTCTCTTTCTATTTCCCGAGAAGAAGGTCTTCCAGATATGAGTGTTGATAGTGTTTATGATTGTATAGCCATAGATGTATCACATTCTGCCCTTGATGCACATGTTGTCTCAGTTGTAAAAGAAGAGATAGTTGTGAAGGCATATCCTTCTCCTTTCCTTCAAGAGGTTTCCCATGATGTATTTTCACCCAGGATTGAAGAGAAGAATCAAGAGGTCGCTCATTTTTCTTTGCAATGTAAAAGAGTTCTGTCCTCACCCATATTTAATGAGTACTCAGATAAAGAAGAGCAGATCCCTGTCTTACATTTTGTTGACTTGGGGAGCAACCAACCCATGTATGAAAACTATGAATCAGATTCTGATGTGGATATGAAGGACTTCCAAGAGCATACATTAGACCCTTATCCTCTATTCATTAAAGAAAAATATTATGAGGAAATCAACCATCCTGAGAAGCATGATGAAGAGAAGAGCTTTACCACAGTTCCCATTTATGATGATTATGAATCTGATCCTTGGGAGAGCTATGAAGAAGAAAATGATCAATAGAAGGGGCACTTTATCTCTTTCCCAGATTTTGTAAGTGACAAGACACCATCTGAGGTCAGTCAACCTGGATCATATTTTCATCCACCTATTCCTACCAAAGATATTCAACCATGTGTGGGCAGCTGTGTGGCAGAGAAGGTTGTCTATTACAAATTTTCTGAAGTTTTCCACTCATTCTATGAGCCTTTCGGCAAGTACATGGAGTGATATTTCCTTCATGCCTTGGAGCTGCCCAACTTTATCTCAACTGCAGCCGTTGGAGAGAAGATGAAGGATGTAACTGTTCTTCTGTCATGGTTGCATCATCTGTTATCAATCATTGACAGAGTAAAAGAGCTTCTAGTCAGGAAGTTACTTGAATGGCTATGGTGGAAATTTGATTTCACCTAGCACTATGTAAAAATAAATTATTTTAGGACTGTACATAAATAAGCTCCCGTGGAGCCCATTTGTGTTTATTTTCATTTTTTTACTTATCAACTTATATTCCTCTGCAGGAATTTTTGAGCTCGACTCCATAACCCAATAGTTAAGGTGATTGGATCTGGTTGTTCCTGGCAGCTCGTAGGGAGCATGCCATCCCCTTTGGAGCCAAATGTTATCACATATAGTTGTCAAGGGTACCAGGTTGTCCAAGTTCACGGTCTGCACAAGAAGCGTCAAAGCACAATGTCTAGAACTATCCATTTTAGGCTTGAAGTGCAAGCAGAAGGGTGAGATCAAATTCAACGATGGAGATCCATTAGGAAAATTGATCGACGATGTGATTTATTTCGGGAGGTTAAAATTTGCTCAAAATTTAGCGACGGAGAAAAGGCTCGAGATCAAAGGTTGAGGAAAGATTTAATCTGGGTCATAGATCTCATTGGGAAAGATCAACGGTGAAAAATAATCGAGGGAATCACGAGTTCAAAATGTTGTTAAAGTTGTTCATAAAATATCCGAGCTCCCAAAACCCAAAATCAGTAGGAGTCATCCGATTCAGAGGGGCACGTGGCAGAAGATAATCAATTTTGCGAATCCGAGTTTCGTTGGGAGCAATGCCCAAGTTTCATGCAATGCAAAATCCTGAAACAAAAAATTGGGAATCACTCGAGAGCTAAGCGCCAGGTTGTGGCCCGAGGTCGCATGATGAAGAGGCTGACACCAGAAGGTTTAGGAGTGTGAAGGAAAGGACATCAATTTCACATATATCTGCATGACCTCGAGGCACCAGGATTGACTTGAAAAGGTCGAGGGAACCACCTAGAACAATTTGTGGGGTGTTAAGACTCGTCCCCTTCCCGATGAAAGCATTTAATGGAAGGTAGCTCGGGTGGTTGAAACTTCGACTCACTCAGTAATTAGAAGTATGGAGGAACTAACCGTGGGGACTGAACTGTTAGCACATGGTACCCCTATGGGTAGATTTCCCTACAAATCCCATACTGATCTGAGCTTGCATCTGACAAAAGAATGCATGCACAGTTTGACATAAGAGTGCTCAGATGCAAAGTTTTGAATGTAGTGATCAGATCATTCTCCTAATAGTTGGGGATTG
The DNA here is from genome assembly GCA_010110895.2 of Picea sitchensis. Taxonomy (NCBI): domain Eukaryota; kingdom Viridiplantae; phylum Streptophyta; class Pinopsida; order Pinales; family Pinaceae; genus Picea; species Picea sitchensis. Next base: position 93,294 of record SNQJ01S0010107.1, on the reverse strand, counting down.
TTCTGAGTATAAATAAGTAGTTTTGATATTTTGTTAGGGTCGTCAAATGGTTGAGCAGAGCTCCCATCTTGTAATGCTTGTGATGCCAGAGCTATTCTCTGGTTATGTAATCGATTTGAGACTTTCAGATTAATAGAAGTCAGTTTATTTTCATGTCTTTGTAAAAGCTGTGCTAAAACACTCGGGCATGGAGGATCCAGTCGAGGGTTGTTATGCTATTGTAATGTAGATTTTCTTGCAGTGCTATCGTGACCAATTTTAGTAAGATTCCTTGTGATATTTTTCCCTCTTATACTGAATGGCTCGGGCATGGAGGATCCAGTCAAGTTGTTGCAGCTGCATGGTGATGTAGGTTTGATCATTGTGCTGTTGTGACTGTTTTGTTTGGACACATTTCAGTGTCTGAAACTTGAGCTTAAGAGTGATCTTGAGTCTAAGTTTTTATTCTCCAAGCTCCTGGAAGGCCTGATGCTCATAGCAACCTTGTCCACCTTTCTTACTAATTCTTCCCTCTGATCACACTTAAAATCAATTCACTAACTGAATTTAGTTGTGGTCCTCACTTCCTTGTACATGTCCTGTCCAGTTCTATGTTGAACGTCATTTAGATTTTGAGTTTTGTCCATTGACCTCCATCCATATGAAACCAACATCCACCAAAAACTCTGATGGGTATTGTGCTTACCTTCGACGCAATATGAAGGTGACTATCAGTGCTAAAACCTTCCATGACACATATCTGACAAAATGTTTGTTACTGAAATAGCAAGGCAGTACAACTACTGGTTGCATTTTTTTCCATGAAAAGAGAAAAAATAAATTCATACCTCTACCTTGGAAAGTTGGGGACTTCATATTCAAAAATATGAACAAGATTGATGAATTTGCAGGCCACTTCCACAGCCTGAATCTAAGATATGCTGAAAGGGTAAAATGGTTTGACCCTAGAGGATTTTTTTTAGAACATCTACTGGCAATTGGCTTCAACAATTATTTTATTAATACTATTCTGAATGAAGACGAGGATATTTAATCAGACACTCCTTCTCATGACACTAGTGACCTAGAAACAATACTCAACACCAATGAATCATACAAAAAAAAAGGAAAAGGTCCCGACGAGAAGAGTGACCAATCTCCAACTGTCACTCCAAAAATTACAACATCTCAGAGCAGTGCTCCAACATCCCACCAAAGTAAGAAAGCGACCCACATTTCTTCAGGCAGAGGAGGAGATAAGAACCCTCCTTTGGGAAAAATTGAAAGCTCCCATAAGCTTCCTTTGAGGAAGAAAAGAAAAAATATTGTGCAAGAAGAGGAGGGACCTCGAGGCGAAAGTGACATCCACGACCTCTCCCTCGAGAATATGGAACTCGATATTGACATCGAAAAAGTGTTCCCCAACACTGATCAACCAAAGAACATGGCTCACCAGAATCCTTTGATGGAAATAATTGAGAGCGAGACCTTCGATGAAGAGGAGTCTTTTGTATTTCAGAGCGCTGTTTTTGACAGCGAGTCCAAAAATTTAATTATTGAGAAAATACATGTAAAGAATAAAAGGGGAAATATGGTTCAGAGGTTAACCTAATCAACATGCGGCCTTCCCAAATTTCCCAAATTCATCGAGCAACAGGAGATGCTCTAGATGATTCTATTGGAGGCCTTGAAGTAGAGAATGCCAAGTTAAAGGAAAGAATCAAAGAATTGGAAGAAGATTTGATGCCTTTTCCAGTACTTTCTAGTCCTTTAGCAATGATGGGACCTACCACACCTGCAACAAAACTAAAAGGATTTGCAAGCCTGCTCACATCATCCAGGGGCTATGTGGAGAAGAAAATTAAGAAAATAATGGAATTAATTACGGAGGCTTGGGAGATGTCAAAGAGAATGGTCTCTTTTGGAATGAGGTCACATGCCTTTCATGAATATTTATAGGAATATTTGAAAAAATAAGAAGGTTTTTACCTTGACGTGGTCGTACCCTTCGGTTTTAAAGTTACCAATATGACAGAGTTCAAAATAAGAGAGGAGGATCTCCCTTCTCTGAACTGGATAAAACAAATGAACACATGCTGGAAGAAAAATGTTAAGAACTTGAATATAATTGATTCCATTGACATCTACAATCTGTCAAGTGTCCTGCACACTCATGGGGAACTCGTCAATATCATCTGTCAATACATATATATCAATTAACATTAAATCACAACCATCAACATCATCATAAAAGTCCATAAGCAAAATATATAACCATGTACTATAACCAGATCACTTGCACGAAAGTGTCCTCAAAGAATAAGTCGATAACATATGCTCGCAAGAGAGGGATGTTACAAGGAACCCATTGAATTGGAAATGTAACAAAGAGATGTAGAATTCATAACATCTAAAGTAATTGGAGGTACAAATTGTAAACTAAATATCCTCCCTTCCTTAAACAACATTTGAAAATATAAGGATATAAAATCCACAACCACTGAACTAGGTGGAGGCACTTCCTACGACATACCTCGATTTGGTGAACGATCACAAGGTTAGCCCAAAACTTAAGTAGTTTAGGATAATGAAGTGCATAATGGCCATATGTTTCATAGAAGGAATCAAGACAATGACTTATTTCACTTCTAATTGGAATGAGGAAGAGTAACTTTGACCATTGGGGTAGAATCATATGAATTTCCTCCATCATAGACTCTATGCCAACTACAAAGTATACAAGGAAAGACCAATTTTCATTGTCAGTTTTTTCTTGATTATGCTACATGTGCATATGCATTTTTGATTTTGTTGCATTTCGACATACCCTTTGAATCAGATGACCAAGCTCAAAAATTATTTGATGTATTAAAGTATGCACCTACATATTCTCCTTTAAGTGTTCCCCCTAACTTTAATAAACATTATATCCTCTATGTCTATGTGCCACCATTCACAGTGGCTAGCATGCTAGTTCAAGAAGGGGATGATGGTTATGAGGATGGCATTTACTACGCTAGAATAAACCAATTGAGATTTCCATTGACTTACAATCATATGTAAAGTTAGTTTTGACTGTAATCCTTTTTATTTAGAAGTTTCGTGACTACATACTGCTGCAAAAATCCAAGCTTGTTAATTTGAATCCCATGCAATACATTTCGGGGCATCAAGTTATTAATGGTAAGTTCACTTGATGAATTTTATCCTCGAAGAATACAATATCAATTTTGTTACTCCAAAGAGTAAGATAGCGTTGGACCTTACCGAGTTCATTAGTTATCTATCCATGGGAAAAATAAACCCTCCTCTTAATGATAATATTCCTGATGAGTACATTTTTTCATTTCATTGGAGGACCCTTGGTATGGTGATATTTTGATTTATTTGTGCATACAAAAGTTTGATCCCCATATGTTTCATGATTATCAATGATGTATACATCACCAAGCTTCTCAATATAATACCCTAATTATATATTTCCTTTATTGGTGAGGAGTCAACACCATATTACGTCATTGCATCACTCACAAAGAGGCTAAATGGGTTTTAAATCACTATCATAGTGGTTCTCGTGGTGGAATTTTTTTAGAGATAGCCACTACTTAGAAGATTATCCATGTTGGTTATTTTCAACCTTCTCTTTTTAATGATTACATCCAAAAAGTCAATCATTGCATGCATTGTTAAATTTATTCCCCCAAGGATAGATCTCCACTAGCTCCCCTTCACCCATAACAATAGTTGGTCCCTTTCGCAAGTGTGGAATCAACTATATGGAGTGTTGGCCAACATCCATCAATGGTCACAAGTACATTCTCATGGTCATAAATTATTTTATGAAGTGAGATAAAACCATGTAAACCTTCAAGAACACTACAACCACAACTAATAACTTATTTTTCAGCCATGTCATCACTTTCTTTGGTGTCTCAAAATAGTTGGTCTTTGACCATGGTACGCATTTTGAGGATGAAATCATTTGTGAATTGGTAGGGAAATGGACAAGTTGAGGTTGTCAACAAAATACTCAAAACCATGCTTCAACATATGGTTCATAAGAAGAAATCTAATTGGCATCATACACTATTCTCCACTTTGTGGGATTATAAAACATTCATCAAGACTACCACATGGTTTATACCCTTTCATTTTACTTATGGAATAAAGGGAATTTTACTGATTGAGTTTGAAATCCCCTCCCTCCATTTTGCTATATAATTCTTATGTGATACCACTACTCTTGAGAAAAAACGAGTTGCGTTAGAACAAGAGGATGGAGATTGTTTTATTTCTCCATAGAATAACTAAGTTTCGAAAAAATGTTATGAATCCAAGTTTGACCACCAAGTCTTCCCTCGTTCATTTCATGAAGGTGACCTATTGCTTGTATACAACCAAACCCATGATACATTTGACCATGAGAAGTTTCAATCCTTATGGCAAGGCCCTCATGTCATCAAATGATGTTTAGGAAATAGGGATAGGGAATATTTTCTAACTGGTCCTATTAGTGAACTATTCAAGAATCCTCACAACAAGTTATAATTAAAGAAATTATACTATTAGGCCTCAAATATTATTTAGTTTCATATTTAAATACCTTGATTTTTATTTTTCTTTCTAGTTTTGACGTAACATTTGAATCGACTCCTTACAATTTGATTTCATTTATTTTTTAGGTGGTTCCTCAACCACATTGGTTTCATTGATGGTGTGTGTTTCTATACTTTGAATATTTCCTCAACAACATGGACTATTTATTTTCCTTTGCATATATTGCTACATTGCAGTGGAATTTGTATCCGACCTACAACCAATAACAAGGATAAATTTACATATTATGGTGTCCCCCATTCTCAAAACCCATATTATTTTTTTCTTAGTCCCTTTCTAGGTCCACTCACACCTTAGGTCAATTTGTCCTCATCTCAATTCAATGTGATTCAACTTTCTCTTCCCTAGGAAGGTCAATTCTATGGTTAACAAAATGTGTCCAATCACCAAAATGTCTATAATAATAAAAGAAAAAAAAAGGAAGAATAATTTGTTGAACTAGAACTAAGGCACTAGGGGAAACCAACACAAATAAATTGGTAATGCTGGGGTAACCCTGATCGTGAAAATCTAAATTAGGATACTAATAATCCATCAAAGAAAGGGAAGGATAAAAAAATTCATAGCTAATCACCCTTATAATATTTGGTCACTATACTCATCATTGTCCTCATTTACCTAAGGTATGTTACTTGCAAGAAGAAGTATCTACTAGAATTAATGGTACTTAACCTAATCATCCTCCTACTTCCCAACTGCAAGTGTTTAAAAACCCCTTCCCACCACAAGGGTTAGTAGCTACCCATCATGCAACACTACATGCCAATCAACCATATACCTCTAATCCATCTAGAGATCCTTCCTTCCAAACTATTTACATGAACTCTATGGATATCAATATTCAAACCTATAACTGATAGTATGGAATTCTCTCTGAACCCCATCTACTCGAAAGAGATGAAATTTCACCCTAAAATAGTGGTCACTTGTAGATATCATGACCTAATGTAAACCCTACTCTAAAAGTGTGAAAGGAAAATTTATGTCACACTGCTCATTAACCAACATGCAAGGGCCACTCCTAACTATAGTATTATGGATGACTTGGTCGAGTCCCTTATTTCCATGTCTACCATTAAGGTTCTTCAAACTGTACATCACAATGGAAGTCCTTACTATTATCTTTCGGTGTTGTTGATCCTTCAAATACCAGGTAATCACTTTTGATTTAGATAGGGCTAAGCCTCATTTCCTTTTATTGGTTGCATTTCATGTTCTAGTTACCATAAAAATTGTTATTGTCCATTATTTCATCATTCACAAAGGTGCATACACATGCGTCATGTCCATTTGTGTGTGGAAGATATTGGGTTCTCCTAAGCTAGTTCCACCAACACTCACCCTTCCTACTTAGGATGGTTATCCTAGGCTAGTCTCAAGGACTTTTACAAAATATTCATGTTGAACTAGTTGAGAAGATAGTCATTATTGGTTTTGAAGTTGTGGATGCTTAGCTTGACTACAATATTCTTATAGGTCATAGTTAAGTGTGTGATATAAAGGTGGTTTCCTCATCTATTTTCTGCCTCATGATGTTTCCCATCAAGAAAATATTGTATTCTTGGATCAACTTACATATTACAATCCCAAGCCATAAATTAATCCAAACAATGTCTTACCTACCCTTTAGGGCAACCAATCCATGCCCTCTTTTAATAAAGTAAGTATATTTTTTTATAAACTCCACCCTATTTGGAACATATCCTAGTCCACGACCACATGTTCTGATAAAATGAACATCTTTTATGTGTACCATTATGTCAGAGGACCCTCTTCTTGTTCGTCAAATGGACCCATTGATTCCTCATCTTTTAGGAAACCATCTAGAGGGACTCCATGGTTAGGATCATCCATTACATATATTCCTTTCCTTTTCCCCCACCTAGTGTAGTAGAGACCCCTATAATGGCCACATTAAGTCTTCATAAACTTACCTTGGGTATCCTTGTTTGGTACTTTAATCCACCCAATCCACCTATGTCCTTGACCCCATATCCCCATCTAGTATTATCTCTTGTGCAATCCATGACATTCTGTCACTATCAACATCTACATCATGTAAGGATTCCATCCCTCAAAATAATATTGGAAGTAGTAAAGTAATAGCGTGAGGCAATAATGAGAAAGATGGGGGAACCAATAATCTTGGGCTAATTATGGCCACTTTGACCATCATGCCTACTATATTTATCCTTGTGCTCTTTGTGAGATCACCGACCATGCCACAAATAAATGTTCTCCATTCCTTGAGATACAAGATATGATTTACTGGAAAGAAGAGAGTTCAAATGATTCCACCCAATGGTTGAAGTTACTCTTCCTCATCTCAACTAGAAGTGAAACAAGTCATTGTCTTCATTCCTTTTGCAAAACATATGACTATTATTAACATCATTTTTCTAAACTTCTTACGTTTTGGGCAATCTTTGTGATTTTTCACCAAATCGAGGCATGTTGTAGGAAGTGCCTTCCGGGGCCATTTTGAGGGACTAAAGAACATGTTTTTCAAGATTAGGAACCTCAGTGATATCCGAAGCTATAATTGAGCTCCCAAAATTAATCTCCCCATCAATAAATTTCCAACGAGCTATCATGCGCCCCAAACTGAGTTCGTATGCCAAAGTTACACCCCCGGGAAGTTGATACACCAAACTACCCAAAACGAGGTCCACAAAACTGTTTGATTTTCATCTTCCGGTGTTAGGGTTTTGGATTTTATTTATGTTAAAAATGCCTTTGGAGCCTCACTATAACAATCATCTTATTGTGAATGTGAGTAGCCATCACATCTCTTCACAGAGATAAGCTGCCACCATTATAGCGAGTCTTTGACTCATCTATAGAGGTGGTTTCCTCATCTATAAAGGTGTGTTTCCTAATCTAATTTATGCCTCGTTATGTTTCCCATCAAGGAATTATTGTATTATTGGATCAACTTACATATTACAATCCCAATCCATAATGTAATCCAAATAATTTATTGCCTGCCCTTTAAGATAACCAATCCATGCCCTCAAAACAATCTAAATGGTTTTTGAATCACTATCATAGTGGTTCCTGTGGTGGAATTTTTTTATAGATAGCCACTGTAACTTAGAATATTATCCACATTGGTTATTTTCAACCTTCTCTTTTTAATGATTGCATCCAAAAATTCAATCAATGTGCTCATTTTTAAATTTATGCCCCCAAGGATAGATCTCCACTAGCTCCCCTTCACCCATAACAATTATTGGTCCCTTTCACAAATGGGGAATCAACTCTATGTAGTGTTGGCCAACATCCACCAATGGTCACAAGTACATTGTCGTGGTCATAAATTATTTTATGAAGTGGGATGAAGCCATGTCATCTTCAACAACACTACAACCACAACTAGTAGCTTCTTTTTCAATCATGTCATTACTTTCTTCAGTGTCTCAAAATAGTTGGTTTTTGACCATGGTATGTTAAATACTAGGCCATTAGGAAGAGAAGGGGTTCCATTATTTTTTAATGTACTTGTTCCATAGTTGAGCAGAGCATCTAGGAGTGGTATTTTGAGAGCATACCCAAGGAGATAGGATATTTTGTAGCAACCATTCAGGCCACAGTGTCAAAGGAAACTCCATAGTGAGTGCCCCTTTATTTGTACTTTCTATTCATAACTGAAGAAAAGAGAGTAGAGCATAGGCCTCACCTTCTAGTTGGGTTTTATCCCATATTGGGTTTCTATGAATATATCTTGTGTTCATTTTTGGGGATGGTGTGTGTATTTTATTGTTCTTTCATTTTTGTATTCAATTATTTTCATAAATTTGAGAAATAAGCTACCAATAACTAATATGGGATCTAAGAAAACAAACCACATAATCTAATATTTTATAATAGTATAAGATCTATTGTAACAAACTATTCTAGTGGAATATCCATGGAAATTTACAGATCTCTCTCTCTCTCTCTCTCTCTCTCTCTATATATATATATATATATATATATCCCTCCTCTTCAGTATCATCCTCGTTGGATGGGTGGTCCCATGTCAAATGAATCAAGTCCCCTCTAGTGAGGTTTCTCATATGATGGGTAGTGATGACCACTCTTCTCAAAAGAGGGCACCACTTAGGGTATATACTAGTGTAGTCATGCACCTGAGCATCATTAAGGTTTTTTCAACCTTTCTCTAAGACACCATGTAAGATATGGAAAAATTGTCCATGAAGATCATCCAAGAGGTTATTCTCAACCCTCTGGGGCTCATCTTATTTCCTCTATGTTACATGTATTGCCCCTTTCTTGTCTTGCTAGACTCATTTCCATCGACCTCACCAACACCACATCTGGACACAAGTAAACTAAAGTGGTATTAGTATCACATGTATCTCATAAGAAAACATGTAATTATAGCTACCAGATATGTTAAAATGTAGACACAAAAAACATAAAAAAAAAACTCACCATCAAGACCCCATGCATTTCTAGCTAGCCTTGGTAGCTCTAGGTCACCTGTGGAATCCCTCCCTTCATAGGGGTACTCCTTGATATGAAAGGTAGTTGATTCTAATGTGAAAATAAATTTATAGTGAAGACATTTTCCACTACACCACCACCACCATGGTTTATCATATCTCTCCACCACTGCATCTGGTATTTCCATGGCCTAGTAGCTCAGATAATGAGATGTGGGCATTGGGGACCCTCACAAAAAAAGAGCAAAAGAGAATCCCAAACATGAAGTTACTTTTTCTTTTACTCTAGCAAGTCATAAATTGTTTTCAGATCATTGTCGATATCATTTGAGCCCATCCAAAATATATTCCTACACAACGCTTTCTCCATCATAACCATCTTACCACCTGAAACATGATGTGGGCTAGGCAAGACAAAAATAACACTATTATTGCAATTATTGTAAGGATCTTCGACTCTTAGATGTATACAAGTCAAGTGGCCCCATCAACCTATGTGGATCCCTTAGCACAATGCTCTTTAATGAGGTCATCTAGGGTCCATCCCTTTCCCAATAAATACTATGTGTTGGCTATCACTCCATGTATTTGTAGCCATTTTAGGAAATATATATTGATACTCGTCAAGGATGGACACTCTCCTAGGATATCAAAGCACTCCTTGTTTGGTTCCCAAAACCAGGTGATCCTTGACAATATCAGTTAGCTTACACTCATCAATAGGTTCTCCATGAACTTTAGTAGTTTGTAGAGAGCCAACTATATCCTAACATGTGGTGTCCTTTCCACAACATATAAGATAATAAGAAAATCTCTCTTTTTCTAGTGTATCCTCATAGATTCCTGCCAAAAACAAAAGTCAAATATTGGCATCATGCTAATTTTCAAGGATTTTTTACTATGCATTCATCACATAGGAATCCCATTATTTTTTGCACATGACACACAACTAGTAGTCAAACAAATATGCACATTTCACAACTGTTCAACTAACAACTGTGTGATCAACATGTATATTTGTTTTCATCACCCTTGCATGGTGTAGGATTTCTAAAGAGATATATTCATGTTGCATGCATATGTCCCTTCGATTTCTATGCGACCTAACAAAACCAATCATAACATAAATAGAAAAATAAATCGATAGAAATGAAGAGTAGGTTAAGAAATATATTTAACTTGATGATAATGAAAATGGTTTCTGATGGTTGGTTCATTCGTAGAAAGATTTGGAATATTTAGTATTTATTGCACCCATTGAACTCAAAATCATTCAAATGATTTTCAAGGTTTTTGCCTCACCCTATTTATAGATTTACCCTTAATTTTATTTTGTCTCATTTGGGCACATACAACCTCTGTTTGTTGCGCCATTTGCATTGTTGGATTCATGATTCTGAGGGATTCCACATGGTGTTGTTTGTTTATTAAGATTAGATACTTCACTTAGGAGCCATTTTCCCCACAAAGTTGTTTTTCACGCACAAGGAGTTCTAAAGCTTCATTTTTCATACTATATATACGATTGGTTTCAATTTCTTGACTAGTTTTATGTTGCGATATATGTTTCATGTGTGTAGGTAGTTCACTTCAGAGCCATTTTCCCCATCATTTTTTCATGTGGCCCATTGTTGTGCCTTTGGGTATAATTTTTTGAATTGGCATGTAGATAACATATCCCAAATTTTGTATATGTTATATTTTCCTTGTTTTCCACTCCTTGAATATGCTTTTAGGACAACACACAACCCCCTCCTTGTTTGACTGAGTGGATTAGACCAACCATAATGCATTTTTTCATTTCTTGATGGTTTTACTCCACCTATGTGTTTTTCCCTCGATTAATACCTAGTTGCATATTGGAACCCATGTTATTATGTCACCATTTAAGATTGGGAGTCCATATAGTTTTCATCTTTGAGATTTCCTCATCCTTATTCTCACTGTTTTTTTGTTTTTTTCTCCTAGACTCCTCATTGGTTTGTATCAAATTGGAATATTATGCAACACCTCATCACATTTCATTGGCCCACTGTCTCCTCCATATTGTAAAGATTGTATTATTTTCTATGTTTCCATTCATTATTCCCTTAAGGATATTTTCATTAGTGACCCACCCCTAGTTTCTTTCATTTTCCATTTTTCTTTCCATCATACTGGATTGATCTACTTGGTTGCATTTTTTGGGCACCTATCTCCTTGTTTGTAACATATCTAGATTCATTCATTCTTTTGGTAAAAGCGCATTGTTCTCCTTTGGCACTATTATGTTACATGGTCTCTTTCTGGAAACAGTCCTACTCACCCCTTTTTAGAGCATCCTGCATTGAGTCATCCCTTATACCTTAGATTTTATTTGTCTTAGTTCCCATTTAGTCTTGGAACAACTTATAGGCCTCCTCAAGTCACCCTCATCTTGGTTTGTCATTTATGGCCCTCTATTTTGTTTACCATATGAGTTGTCATTTATAAACCCTTTGCCTATTTTTTTGACCATCACTCTTGGAGTTCGGTATTTTATACCATGTCAACCTTGACATTATGATCTAAACAAGGGAAGTCTTAAGTCCCATCTCATTGGTTTTCTCATCCATTTTATACTTGACATGCTACACCTCGTATTGGTTTTTAGGGGTTCCTTTATACCCTAATTCCAATGAAGCTTCCCCTATCGACATCAACACTTTTGTTTTAGGGGTTTGGTTTAGAGGATTTGTGTACCTCGGTCCTATTTACCTCATTGGTAGGTCACCTCAGACCAAACAAGGAGAGTCATTGTTTCTCTTTTACTTGATAGTTTCTCACATGCATACCTCCATATCATTATTGCATAAATGAGATTCATACACATTGATGGTTCTAGTGTTCCCGTTCCAATCAAATATCATTGGAAATGTATGAATATTTCCAACAATTTTTGAGTCCCCAGATGGGAGCTTCTCTTCAAGTCACTACATGCATGTTTCATCCAATGTTGGACACAATAATTGAGCCTCCAAATGTTAGGATATTTAGACACTTAAGAGTTATTTAAGGTTAACTTGGTCTAATGTGTCTTTAGGTAAAACATGTTTTCTTTAGTATGAATTTGTAGTTATGTAATCTGACGATCGTGATATGTTCTAGACATAGAGTGATCCGATGGTTCATATTTTGCTTGATATTAAAAACTACATAGATTTTTGGCTTAACACCCGACTGGTCCATGATATTTATTTAAATAGAATGAAGGTTCATTTGCAGATGATCGATTGTGAGAAAATATCTTGTAAAATATTTTTATTTTTCATTAATATATTTCCTCAATTTGCCACACTGGGGCCATGGATTGTTTCCCTCTTCGAGGCTTTTAACCATACAAAAACATTGGTGTGTTGATATTTGATCTAGTTTAGTGAGTGGTTATTGAAGGTGTTCGTCTTGTGTGGGAATACCCTGTTTGTTGAACATGGTATCATAGCCCATTTGAATACCTGCTCATGTTGTAGATCAAGATTTGAAACCATGTTTCCACATTTATGGTTTCTGCTATTTTTGCGCATTTATGGTCTAAGAGTACTATTCCATTTCATCCAAAGCATTTCTTTTAGTTGGAAACACTTTTCGTTGTTGTCACACACCCACTTCGGGGTGTAAAAATTTCGTTCTCCTTACGGAAACAAATCCACTCTCCACGATCTCTAATTTGGAAAGTCAGGGAACTAGACCCCTTTTATTTGACGACCATCGTATATGACCGCAGGTTATGACCGAGCGCCAATCACATGATTGCGGGTGCAAACAAGGTAGTTTGAGTCCAACTTATTTTCTCCCCACAATTCACCACGAGCCACCACATATATCTTTCTCAATACTGTGGTTCCAATTGCATCCTTCCCTCTATCCTTTAAATTCTGAGCACTTTCTATCCCCACAATTCAACGTGAAATTTGATCTCACGATATTGACGATACTTATGAATTGATGACTCAGATCTTCCCCCTTTTTAAATCAACGGATGTGATTTTCTTCAGGACTTCGACGTTCAGAGTTTTCAACTCTCAAAACTTTCTTTCTCTGCAAAGGCTATCTCCCAGAGTGGAATATCTACTTAAACCTGTCCCTCGCAAATGGACGGTTCAAATGAAATCTGACTCTCTGGCCTTCGAGAGTTCTTTGTTTATTACCTTCTCTTTCTTCCGGGGTGATTTCTCCCGGAGTGGAAGATCTGCTGACACTTGTCCCTTGCAAACAGGTGGTTCAGATGAAATCCGACTCTCCAACCTTCTGAAGTTCTTGTTTATTACCTCCTCTTTGTCTTGGAGTGATTTCTCCCGAAGTGGCAGATCATTTTCAATGCATCCTCTCCAAATCAATGGTCCTGGTGCTCTTCAGAACTTCGACACTTTTCAACCAAGACCATATCAATGACCCTCAACTCCCTTCTCGATCAATGGTCGAGATAGTACTTCGGGACTTCGACACCCTCTACTTTCCTCTAGAGTATTCCGTACCCAGAGTTCTGGATTGGGCACCACGCATCCACCTCAAATCAACGGCTCTCATCCACTTCAGTGGTTCGGGCTTTGGCAATTTCAAACTCTTCTCCTTTATGTTCTCCCAGAGTGTTTTCACCCAGAGTTCACGATCTTTCACCACATACCCTCTAGATTTTTACAGTCCATATTCTCTTTGGGTATTTACCCAAACTCCATAGATTTATGCCTTCTGTCCTCTGGATCTGACGGTGGAGATTCACTTTGGGTCTCTGAATATCTGGGCTTCATGAGTTTCAACTCTCAACTGAAACTCTCGAAGTTACTTTCCCTGAAATCCTTGATCTATTGACATGTGTCTCTTGCCAACCAACAAACAGGATCTACTTCGACTCTTTGACTCTTTGGGCTTAAGAAGTTTCAAGATTCTATGCACTCGTTTCTTCCAAAGTGAATTCACTTGAAGACTCTGATCTATTGACACCTACCCCTCCTAGCGATCAACGACCAGGACCTACTTAGGGTCTTTGGCTATTCTGCTCTCTCCTTGAACATAAACTCTCACTCATGATTTTTGGATCTTGTGCCACCCATCCCTCTTGGCGATGAACGGTCTCAATTCACTTCGGGACATCAGGACTTTGGCCAGTCAACCCTCCTGTGCACACAAAGGTTAAAACTCATGTAGTTTACTTTAGATCAGGTGACTATCATCCCTTTTGCGCTCAGATCCGACGGTTAGGATCTGTTCCTTCTTAACGTTTCTCCTATGCTTCCCTGGACACTGATCTAACTGTCCAAGCTTCTCCCCACAACCAATCTAACGACTGTTGTCACTCCTCCTCCTGAGCTTATGAATTCTTCCGACTTGGAAGAGTTTTGTGGATGTTCAAAGGCATCAACCCTTGGTCCTTCTGTGAGCCTGACTATCTTGGGTCTCGCCTTTGATATTGAAAGCATTATCTCTTATGATCTTTTCGATTCTCCCAGACCGACGATACCGAAGGACTCCGTTACTCCATAGATTTCCTAAGGGATCACAACCATCCCTCTTGCAACTATTCAAGGTCTAGCGGTCGTGATCCAACCAATGCTGAGGTGTCCACCGATCGACTGTTCACAGTAATTGCGGGGCCCCAACATGCATTCTCTTTATCAGAGACCTCAACCTCTGCAATCTGGAAAGTACTCGCCCAACTTGGTCAAACCAGAGTTGTTGATATTCTAACCCGATGAGATCAATGACATTGGTGAATTGTGGGATGCGAACTAGTGCATATTCTACTTTCACCTTCGTGCTCCGCACTGATTCCCCACCCTCAATCTTTGTTCATAGATCGATTGTTCACATTGATTGCAGGATTCAACTTCCACAATCTGGGAAGTTCTCACCCGACTCTAGACAAATCCTAGTCGTTAATCTCCCATTCCTGACGAGATCAATGACGTGGGTTGATTGCGGGCCGTGAACTAGCATGTCTGCTAATTTCACCTTCACATTCCGCAATGATTCCCAACCATCGATTTAATCGAGCGGTTTGTGTTTGATTCATTCCCTCATGAGTGTTCAAGTCGATTTGATGACCGAGATGGCCTCTCCTCCCGTTAAATGACTTGCTTCCCTCTCCACTATTATATTCTTAAGTCATAGGTGGTTTGGATAACTTGACTATCATACAATTTTACATCTCATATATTCGAGCTCCAAGGTTCCAAAACCTTCATGAGCTATCTCCTTTTTGTGTAGGGTTCCTAGACCCAGGTCACATGGGTCTTCAGATAACTCTTGGGATATAATCCCCTCTCTTAGTCAGGTTTTTGGTTAAGGTCTTAGGACTAAGTTCAAAGTCTCTTAGACTATTGGTTTGAAGGGAACTCCTTCCTAACTCACGGAGCTTTAAGCTCCGAGTCAGGGAAAGGTAAACTCGTGAGGTTACCAAATGGTAGCTATGCCAAGAAGCATGCTACGACTCTGGAACGGTGATGTAGTTCCCTAGAGAAAGCACCTCCGAGGATTGAATGAGAGCATATGGAAAATCAAATAGAAGTATATGTTCTCAATGGAAAAAATGTATAATCATAACTTAATCATTTAATACAGAAACAATTTATAAACATATAAATACATGCATGCAACCATTATTTCCAATTCAAAGCACAAGGCATGAATTTTTTTATCAGAACCATAAGGCATGATGCGACTACTGAAAGGGGTGCTCATTTCCACCCAAACATAGGCTCAGTCACTCCCAATGGATTTATCACTGGCCACCCCCGATCTTAGACCACAATTATTCGAGATTCAATGTCTTCCTTCTAGCTCAATGGAAGTTAGGGATGAAGGCTACTCTCCTTTTCCCAATACATAAATAGATAGGGACGAAGGTTACTCTACTTCTCCCAATACATAAATATATAGGGATGAAGGTTACTTTCCTTCTCCCGACTCAGTCTCTATTTTCTGTGATCAGAACTCACTCCAATTTAGTCCTCTCTCGGACCTGAGAGCTTCGTCTCTCATCTCTGCACTCTTTGTAGGCCTTCCTCTGCACCCACCATGCTTCTTTTCTTGCCTTCCTCAACAAGATTGTGTGTGGATCGAATTCCTAGTCCGTGGTCAGGTCTGGAAGCCTTACGAATGGGTGGTCTACCCCATCCCCTCATTAACTCCTGAGGAGGTCTTTCCACCTACCAGCCTGACTGCAATTCATTCTTGGGTCAGAGGGCTGTTATGATCTGAGTAATTAAATCCAGAAAGGTGTTGGTTTGGTGGAGGTTAATGCAACCATTTCGGGTCCCCTCCACCACCTTTTCATAGCATTCGTTGTCTCTTCTTAGCACATCCCCTTTTCAATAGTCATGCAACACGTATCCATTTTCTATTAAAATAAAAAAAATTACATTCATTGACCTTTTAAACAAAAGTCCATCAAATCAAACATTCACATTTTTAAGTTTTCCATAGTTCCTTGGCCAATATAGTTATATTTAAAAACAGGGGGAAACATGGTGTTACAATTCCCTCCCCCTTAAAGGAACATCCTCCTTAATGTTCTGTCTATCAACATGATATGTATGTACTGGAGTAAACAAATTTGGATATGCCTGTCTCATGGCATCCTTCATTTCCCACGTAGCCTCATTTGGGCCAAAATGTTTCCACTGCACATTGACCTGTGTAATGGTTCAGTTCTTGAGTGAGGTTTCCTTCCGATCTAATATGCATTGAGGTTCTGGCAGGAATTCTCCCTCTGGCTCCACCTAGATCACAGACTAGTCAATTATATGATTAGAATCATGTACATATTTCTTCAATAATGAAACATGGAAAACATTATGTGCCTTTACTATGGGAGGGAGTTCTAGCCTATAGGCTACAGGTCCCACTCTATCTAAGACTTCAAAGGGTCCACAATATCGAGGTGCCAGTTTGGCACAGACTCCCATTCTTAGGGAAATATTCCTGGGTCTAACTCTAAGATAGACATGGTCTCCTGTCTTGAACTCTCTGGGAGTTCTCTTTCTATCAGTGTAACTTTTCTGTCTATCCTGAGCAATCTTCAAATTTTTCCTTATCTGGATCACTTGCTGTTTCATTTCTTTCAACATGTCGGGTCCGATTGTAATTTTTTCCACTAGATTAATCCATCTGATCGAAATCTTGCATTGTCTACCATAGAGGGTTTCAAAAGGGCTCATCTTCAAGGATTCTTGATAACCATTGTTGTAGGAAAACTCTACCAATGGTAGGTAGTCTTCCCACTTCTTAGGCTGATGCATTACATGCATCCTTAGCATGTCCTCTACTATTTGGTTCACTCTTTCTGTCTGTCCATTAGCTTGAGGGTGATAGGTTGTGTTGAACAACAATTTAGTCTCAAAACCATCCATTAGGGATTTCCAAAAGCTTGACGTAAATTTGGTGTCTCTGTCAGATACAATTTCCTTGGGCATGCCATGCAGTCTGAATATCTCCTTCATGAAGATGTTAGCAATATTTGTTTCCTTGCAAGTTGACTTGACAATAATGAAATGAGTAGACTTACTCATGTTGTCCACCATGACCATGATGGCATCATTTTTATTGGTCTACTTTGGTAATCCGATGATGAAATCCATGGAGATGGTTTCCCATTTCCATTCTGGGATTGGTAGGGGTTGTAACAACCTTGCTGGATGTAGGTGTTCTACCTTAACTTGTTGGCATTGTAGGCACTTAACTAGATAGTTGGTTATGTATTTCTTCAATTCAAGCCAATAGAATTATTTCCTAGTGGCTGTGATCATTTTCTGATATCCTGGATGACCAATATATGGTCTCTTGTGTAGTTCATCCATTATGAACCTTTTCAATTTGTCACAGTTAGGAATATACAATCTATTTCTGTAAGTCAACATGCCTTCCTTGAGAATCTGGTAGCCTTGATACTTTAGCCTTGTAGGATCTTGCCTTAGGTATGAGGTCATAGTCTTGAAGAATGCGTCTGTTTCTTGTGCATTTTTTACCCTTTTCCTGACATCCGTTTCACGGGTCCTTACCGCTACTAGATGAATCATTTTTATACTTCTGCTAAGGGCATCGACCACCCTATTTTCCTTCCCTTTGATGTGTTTGATTTCGAAATCAAAATCACTAAGGAGATCCATCCACCTAGCTTTCCTGGCATTGAGTTTTGGTTGATCAAACAGGTGCCTCAACCCACAATGGTTTGTCATAAGCAAAAATATTCTACCCAGGAGGTAGTGCCTCCACATTTTTAAATCATGTACTATGGAAGCCAACTCTAGGTCATGGGTCACATAATTGATCTCATGCTCATTTAATTTCCTAAATGCGTAGAAAATTACACGCCCCTCTTGCATAAGGAATCCTCCGAGTCCTTCCTTGCAGGCATCTATACACACGAGGAAATAATTATCCAGGTCTGCAATCTTCAGCACAGGTGCATGGGTTAGGAGGTATTTCAGTTCCTGAAATCTTTCTTCACAATTTGATGTCCAAGTGAATTTAACCTCCTTTTTCTGAAGGGTAGTGATTGGACAACCAATCTTAGAAAACCCTTTTATGAACCTTCTATAGTATCCTGCTAAGCCCATGAAGGATATGATATCAGATACATCCTTTGGGGTAGGCCATTCCATAATAGATCTAGTCTTGTCAGGGTCTACTGCCACCCCTTCCTTAGAAATAACATAGCCTATGTAATGGACTTTCTTCTGGAAAAAAGTCACACTTGCTAAACTTAGCGTAGAGATGATGCTCTCTTAGTACTTGAAGTACGAGTCTAATATGTTCTTCAAGATCCTCTCTATTCTTGGATTAGATTAGGATATCATCAATGAAAACCAATACAAATTTTTCCAGAAATTTGCTGAGTACATTATTCATTAAGAACATAAAAGTGGTGGGGGAATTGGTTAACCAAAATGGCACCACCACGAATTCATAGTGACCATACCTCGTTCTAAAAGTTGTTTTGTGGATGTCTTCATCCTTAATTCAGACTTGATGGTATCCAGACCTTAATTCGATCTTCAAGAAAATGGAAGCACCTCCCAATTGGTCGAACAAGTCATCGATTCTTGGTAAGGGGTACTTTTTCTTTATGGTTGTCTTATTGAGTTGTCTGTAATCTATGCATAGTCAGAGTGTGCCATATTTATTTTTCACAAAAAATACGGGAGCTCCCCACATAGATACATTGGGTCGAATGTAGCCTTTGTCCATCATCTCCTTTAGTTGTAGCTTGAGCTCGACTAGTTCTGGCGTACTCATCCTATATGACGTTCTAGATGCTGACACCCCTCCTGGTGAAAGTTCTATCGAGAAGTCAATATCCCTTCTCGGAGTTAGACCTTGTACCTCTTCTGGGAACACGTCCTTGTATTCTCTTAATATGGGGTGGCTTGTTAGGTTTGGTTTGTCATCCTCAACAGATTCCAACACCTATATTGCATATAGAGGACACCCCTTTCTGCAATACTTTTTCATTTGAAGAGATGATATTTGTCTTACCGAGACATGATTCTGAATCCCTTGGAGGGTTATCTTTCTCCCTTATTAATTTACACATTCTAAAGTTTTATGGTAACAATCCAACTTATTTTTATAAGAAACCAACCAATCCATACAAATCAACAAGTCATAAGATCCCAAGGGAAGAATGTTAAGGGTCGCTCAGGTGGGCAATCCACCCATGATGAATTGGCAGACTGGTATGACCTCTGCCACTTTCCTTCTAGTCCCAGTCGTTAGTCGTACCAACCATAGCTTAACATGTCTAAATGGTTTTAGTTTTCACTTATCAACAGTCTGAGGGGCCACATAACTCAAATTATAACCAGGGTCAATTAAAATAGAAAATATATGGTTGGCGATCATACCTTCCAACTCCACTACTGAAGCTTGGTGGTCGACTTGATTATTGTCCAAGGCTGCATAGATTCGTGGCATGCTCCTAGCCACATCATTGGTGGTGGTAGCTTCTTGGATATCATAGAATATCTTACTGTTTTGTTGTCTGTGTGTACAGTCCCTCAACCGATGATGGTCTCCACAACCCCAACATTTTAAGGCATCTTTCTTTAGGTTATCGGTCTTTCCTGGGACTGTCTTAAAAGGTTTATTTCCACTTTGAGAGAGGAATTTTTTTTGATACACACTTCTAGTAGGAAGGATCATCGTAGAACCCTTTCCATAATTCTTAAATCTTGAGGATTTAAATCCCTTCTTCTTGAATCTTGAACTACTCCTCTTCTTCCAGTATTCATGAGGCCTTGTCTTATTCCTGAACGGTTCATAATAATACCTTGCCTTCTGGATGGTTTCTTCTAAGGTATTTGGTTCATCAAACTCAATCTTGTCTTGGTAGGTCTGAGGTAATCCACTAATAAATCACTTCATTTTCACCTTCTCATCCTTTATTTAGGGTACATACCTCAGTAGCTCAATGAATTTATTGACATATTCATCTCTGGTGAGCTGCCCCAACTTGAGTTCATAGAACTCCTTAGTCTTCCCGTCCATGTATTTCTCTGACAGAGATTGCTTCTTGAAGTATTTCTCGAACTTCTTCCATGACAAGTCCTTCTCATGGACTCCTTTCACATTCCTAAGGTCTTCCCACCAAATGGAAGCCTTTCTATTCATATTGAAGATGGATATTTGAGTCTTCAAGTTTTCATAGTAATCATGGACTCTCAAGTACTTCTTTAAACCAAGAAACCAAGCTTCAACCTCTTCTCCCTTCTTAATCTCTCCATGGAAATAGGGTGGTTTGGATTTCTTGAACTCTAAAGGATCATGATTTTTGGAATGCTTCCACTTCTTTCCTTCCCTTTGAGAATGTGAGCTCTCTCTGCTACTAGAGGATCCTTCAGAGTTGCCAACTTTCTTTCCAGAGGAATTTTCCGATGAGTGTCCCCTACCTCCAGGTTGGGCCTTCTTCAAGGTACTTCTCCTAGTATGGTCATGTTTTCATATCTCAGGTGGACTTTGAATTTTCTTCTCATGTTGT
>SNQJ01S0010107.1:59849-69933 GCA_010110895.2 Picea sitchensis | reverse complement strand
TCTCGCCTTTTCTCTTGAAAGTGTTATCTCTTTTGATCTTTTCAATTCTCTCAGACCGACGATACCAAAGGACTCCGTTACTCCGCATATTTCCTAAGGGTTCACAACTATCCCTCTTGTAACTGTTCAAGGTCTGGCGGTCGTGATCTGAACAATACTGAGGTGTCTACCAATCGACGATTCATAGTAATTGTGGGGCCCCAACGTGCGTGCTCTTTATCAGAGAGCTCAATCTCCGCAATCTGGAAAGTACTCACCCAACTTGGTCGAACCAGAGTCATTCATCTTCCAACGCGACGAGATCAATGACGTTGGTGAATTGCGGGCCGCGAACTAGCGCGTCTGCTACTTTCACCTTCGTGCTCCGCAGTGATTCCCCACCCTCGATCTTCATTCATAGATTGACGGTTCACAGTGATTGTGGGATTCAACCTCCACAATTTGGGAAGTGCTCACTCGACTCTAGAAAAATCCTAGTCGTTGCTCTCCCATTCCTGACGAGATCAACAACGTGGGTTGATTGGAGGCCGTGAAATAACATGTCTGCTAATTTCACCTTCGCATTCCATAATGATTCCCAACCATCGATTTAATCGAGCGGTTGGTGTTTGATTCATTAACCCCAATGAGTGTTTGAGTCGATATGACAATTGGGGTGGCCTCTCCTCCCGTTAAACAACTCGCTTCCCTCTCCGTTGTCATATTCTTAAGTCATCGGTGGTTCGGGTAACTTGACTATCATACGATTTGACATCTCAGAGCTTTGAGATACAAGGTTCTGAAACCTTCATGAGATAACTCCTTTTCATGCAGGGTTCCTAGACCTAGGTCACGTGGGTCTTCAGATAGCTCTTGGGCTATAATCCCTGCTCTTAGTTGGGTTTTTGGTTAAGGGCTTAGGCGTGAGTTCAAAGAAACCTAGACTACTAGTATGAAGGGAGCTTCTTCCTAAATGACAAATATTTAAGCTCTGAGTCAGGGCAAGGTAAACTTGTGAGGTTACTAAATGGTAGCTATGCCAAGAGGCATGCTCCGACTTTGGAATGGTGATGTAGTTCCCTGGATAAAGCACCTTCGAGGATTGAACGAGAACATATGGAAAATCAAATAGAAGTATATATTCTCAATGGAATGAATGTACACTCATAACTTAATCATTTAATACAAAAAGCATTTATAAACATATAAATACACACATGCAACAATTATTTCCAATCCAAAGCACAAGGCATGAAAAAACTTATCCGAACCATAAGGCGTGATGCGACTGCTAAAAGGGGTGCTTGTTTCCACCCAACCATAGGCTCAGTCACTCCCAATGGATTTATCACTGGCCACCCCCGAGCTTAGACCACTATGGTTTGAGATTCAATATCTTCCTTCCAGCTCAACGAAAGTTAGGGACGAAGGTTACTCTCCTTTTCCTAATACATAAATATATAGGGATGAAGGTTACTCTCCTTCTCCCAATACATAAATAGATAGGGACGAAGGTTAATCTCCTTCTCTCGACTCAGTCTCTATTTTCTATGATCAGAAATCACTCCAATTCAGTCCTCTCTCGGACCTGAGAGCTATGACTCTCGTCTCTGCACTCTTCACAGGTCTTCCTCTGCACCCACCACACTTCCTTTCTTACCTTCCTTAACAAGATTGCGTGTGGCTCGAATTCCCAGTCCGTGGTCAATTATGGAAGCCTTACGGATGGGAGGTATGCCCCATCCCCTCATTAACTCTTGAGGAGGTCTTTCCACCTACTAGCCTGAATGTAATTCATTCCGAGGTCAGAGGGTTGTTCTGATCTGAGCAATTAAATACATCAAGGTGCTCATTTGGTGGAGTTTAACGCAACCATTCCGGGTCCCCTCCACCACATTTTCATAACATTCATGGTCTCTTCTTAGCACGTCCCCTTTTCAATAGTCATGCAACACATATCCATTTTCTATTAAAATAACATAATTTACATTCATTGACCTTTTAAACAAAGGTCCATCAAATCAAACATTCACACTTTTAAGTTTTCCATAGTTCCTTGGCCAATATAGTTATATTTACAAACAAGGGGAAACAGGGTGTTACAATTGTAGTTAAAAAGGCTTTTGTTTTCCCAAGATATGACCATTTTTGTTAGATCTATAAATATAAATTTGGAATATGCCATTTTAATTTTTTTTTACAGAGTTATTATTTTAGTTTTCTATTTTTTATTCCATGTTGTTAATATTTTTGGTTTTCCTATGCTCTTTTCCATACACTCTATGCGGTCTCATAAAATTATGCTCTTGTATTTGTGTTGTATGTAAGATTAACAAATAGAAAATAGAGAGAAAACTTTCATTT
Source organism: Picea sitchensis (assembly GCA_010110895.2). Classification (NCBI taxonomy): domain Eukaryota; kingdom Viridiplantae; phylum Streptophyta; class Pinopsida; order Pinales; family Pinaceae; genus Picea; species Picea sitchensis. The sequence goes on along the minus strand of SNQJ01S0010107.1, from coordinate 67,590 downwards.
TCTGGGTAAACAAACCAATAACTAACCCCATTCGTGTTGATATTCGTGTGGCCATATTTTTGGGGTAAACACACACTTCGAGCCAAAGCTCCAACAATAACAACAACAGCAACAACAACAACAACACCCCTGTCCTCCACTATAATTGTTATGTGTTTTGAACTAGCTCACTTGGTTGAAAGTTGCTATATTTAATAAGAGGTCTTCAATTCAAGTCTATTTTTGAAGTTACCTTTTGAAGTTTTTTATGCAAACTTGAGTTATCTCATAAATTCATTGTAAAATGCATTTCACTTAAATTATAAAAGTGAATCACTATCATGAAAATTTGATATTGTTTTTCTTGGTTTTTGCATGCAACTTTAATTTATAAAGTAACTTCATTGTAAAGTTATTCTTACTTATTCTATGATATTGGGTCACTTCATAAGTAACTTATTTGTAAAAGTAAGGTTATAGGAAAAGTTAGAAGGAGGGACTTTTAGTTTTACTCAACCACCTCATTGTGCATCCATTATCACATAGACAAGTTTCTACCTGCCACATGGTTCTTTGGTCACTGTTTATGCATTTTTTAAAAAGGGTTTAACTTTCACATCTGAAGTTCATTTTCAGTGCCATTTTTTTGAAAGAAAGTATTTTTTCAAGATATTTTCATCCAGAAAGTCAATTTTATCTTTTGAATCCATATTATTTGCATATTTTAATATGTCCAAGTGTTCTTTTTCTTACTATTACCATCTATTTCTCATGGAAATCACATATGGAGGATGTGCTCATAAGTAAATGATGGTACCGAATTACCTTGGGAATACAACACACCCCTATTGATGCTAAAAATAAATCCAAATGGGATAATCTGAATGATGAAGCACATGGACTAATCAGAATGTCCATATCTCATTATTTATGATTTCATGTTCGAGGAATTGATGACCCAAATGAATCTTGGAATAAAATTGACGTTGTGTTTAGTAAACATAATGTGATTTGAGCCCACCAGATTGAAAATCAGTTAATGATGTCCCAATTATTTTCCTTGCATTGAATATTATTTGTCTAAGTTCAAAACACTTAGACTTTTACTTAAATATTATAAAATATATATGAAAGATTACATATGCATATATTCTATTCTTTCTAATCTTGGTAATCCATATTATATCCTTGTATCTACCTTTTACGCTACCGCAAAATCTCTAGGGAGTGATTACAAAGCTACCACTCTTGAGTCTTTTTGTGATTCTTTTATTAGAGAGCAAGATAAGTTTTTTCAACTTTGAGTGATCAACATTGCAAGTACAACTAAAAAATACTTAGTGGCCCAACAAAAAGATAAATCCAAGCATCCCAAGAAGAAACATCCTCACAACAATAATAAAAAAAAGGGTCTAAAACCATCTTAGCTAACTTCTACTCCTAATGGTGACAAAGGAGAAAAATATAAAAGTAAGAAGATTGATAGGAATTATAACTTTTTTGGGAGATATGGTCATCTAGAGTCTAAATGTTTTAAAAATATAGAGGCCTCAGAAGTAATGATGAAGAATAATAACATCAATCTTGATCCTTCTTCTTCTAACTCTTCTTCTCATGGACATGCACTTTCTTCTTCTGGTTTCTCCTTCAATGCAACTTCTACTTCTTCTTCTAATGAGTGGCTTATTGATTTTGGAGCATCTTATCATATGGCTAAGGATAAAACCATTTTTTTCTCCTAATGAATGTAAAAACCAAACAAATATTTGTTGGTGATGATAGATCTCTTAGTGTTGTAGAGTCTGGAATAGTTCATGTAGACAATGGTCATTTCAATAATGTATTATGTGTTCCAAGTCTTTCCTGCAACCTTCTATCAATGTATTAGATCACTCATTTAGGTGAAGGTAAAACCATAGAGTTTTCACCTCACCAAGTTGTAATCAAGGATTTAAAAGATCCTAAGCATGTCCTAGCATCTGGAATGTTTGATGGTGTTACTAGGTTGTATAAATTTGACAACTTTGGGTCATCATCATTTCCATCAGTTTTTGTTTCTCATAGAGATGAATTGAGAAAAATTTGGCATGAGAATTTTGGTCATCTAAACTATCACTCATTGAAACAACTATGTAATCAACATATGGTGTTTGGTCTTCCTCTTGTTTTTTGCATAGATGGTGTTTGTGCCGGTTGTGTTCTCGGTAAACATAAATGAGATATTTTTTCCAAATGTGCCTCTTAGCATGCCTCAACCCCTTTGAAGGTTGTTCATAGTGATTTGTGTGGTCCATGTTCTTCTGTTTCTTTCTCCTGGTGCAAGTACTTCTTAAATTTCATTGATGAATTCTCCAGATGCACTTGGGTTTACTTCTTAAAACTTCAGAACATAGTTTTTGACATGTCTTTGGCCTACAAGTCCATTGTAGAAAAAACATATAGACATCAACTTGAAATGTTAAGAATATATAATGGAGGTGAATATGCGAACACAAAATTTACAAGTTACTGTAGTACATAGGGAATTCAAATGCAACATACTATTCCATATACACCACAACAAAATGGTGTTACTGATAGAAATAATCACACATTAAAATAAATAGCTAATTGTATGATCCACTCTAAAGGAGAAAGTCTTCATTATTTGGGGGAAGCCATTAACTATGCATATTACATAGTAAATCACACTCCCACAAAGTCTCTAAAAAATATAACACTGGAAGAAGCATGGACTAAAATTAAGCCAAATGTAAGCCACTTGCATGTATTTGGTAGTATATCATGGGCTCACATTTCAGATGAGAAAATGAAATATTTACAGCCCAAAAGTGAGAAGTGCATTTTTGTTGGATATTCTGAAGATGTCAAAAGTTACCAACTTCTTCAACCTCATTCCAATGAAATTATTATTAGAAGAGAAACTTTGATGAAAATCTCTTGCCGTGAAAGCCTAATTTGGAATTTGTGTGATCTTTAGCCCACGAGCCATCTTTGGTGTTTGTTCCTTATTCTATTCCTATTATGTTTTCTTCTTCAAATGATGATGTTAAGTACCTTCATAGATCTGAAGGTAAATAAAAAAATAAAACCAAACTATCAACAAGAATAAACCAAACCATTCACCAAAATATTGAACACAAGAATGTAGACAAAACCCTTGAGGTAGGGTAACACCATATATTAATTCTTAAGGAAGGATAAAACTCCTCAAGCAATGCTTGATACATTCACAATATTCTTCACTATGCTCCAATACATTGCTTTCACTTCTTTACATAACATTCTTTATCTTCTAGGAACATTCTAGAGAAGGAATATTCTAGAAAGTCTATTTATTATATCTAACTACCATAATGGGTTTTATTTAATAATCTAGTGGACCTAGTCCACCTTACATTGAATATACATAACCACATTCCCATTGGGTACCTCATATTACCTCACTAGGTACCTCATATTACCTCCCTATGTATAGTATAGATGATAGTGAGGATGAAAACCCACCTCCTCCTTCTCACCTTCCTTCAGATGAGTCCATTGAACATGAACATGCACCAACACCACCACTTCCCAGATGGGTCTATTCAACATGAGAAGTATCTAGTGATCTTGTTGGTGATCCTACAAATCGACTTTAGACATGTTCATAGTTCCAACAAGCCTCTTCTCTTTTGGCTCAAGTTTTAGATACTAAATATATAGACACATTTGCAAAATCTTCTTTCCATCCAGATTGGGACATAACAATGAATGCAAAATATTGTTCTTTAATGGTAAATGATACTTGGGATATTGTACCTCTTTTGAAAGGAAGAAAAATTGTCAGATGTAAATGGGTGTATAGAACTAATAATGCATCATATGAAAGTGTTGAAATATGCAAGGTCTAGTTAGTTTCTAAATAATTCTCTCAAGTTGAAGCCATTGACTATAATGAAAACTTCCCCCCCATAGCCAAAATGAATTCCAAATGCCTCATTCTAGCCCTTGCCACCTCACATAAATGGGAGGTTCATCAGATGGATGTTAAATATTCCTTCTTGTGTGGGGATTTACAAGAAGAAATCTACATGGAACAACCTCCTAACTATGTCTAGAATGATTCCAGCCTTATTTTTCACCTTAATAAATTTCATTATGGTCTTAAGAAATCTCCTCGATCTTGGTATGCCAAAATGGAAGACTTTCATCTTGACACCAAATTTTCTAGATGTCATTTTGACCCTAATGTGTATACTAAAAAAGGAGGAATCCATCTCATAATACTTGTTCTTAATGTTGATGACCTTATCCTCACTGGTAGTGACCCTCAATTTATAACCCATGTGAAATCTAATCTTACAAATAAATTTGACATGATAGACTTAGGCTATATAAATTATTTCCTTGGCCTCCAAGTTTTGCAGACTAAGAAAGGTATTTCCCTTTCCTAGTCTAAGTATACTTGTGACCTTCTTCRTCGCTTTCACATGGAATATTCTAAACCAACCCCTTCTCCCTTCTATTCCTAGAGTCAAAATTGTTGCCACCTATAATACTCTTGAAGTCGATGCCACACCCTTCTTGATATTTCCTTTGTTGTTGGTCTTATTTCCTGGTATATGCAAACACCCCATGAAAGCCATTGGAAAGTATAAAAAATGATACTTCGGTACGTCCAAGGTACAATTTAGTTTGAGATACATTACAATTCAAGGGGGACTCCTTTGTTGATTGGTTTCACTGATTTGGATTGGGCCGACGACCCCAATGATCAAAAGTCTATTGTAGGTTATGTGTCCAGTCTTGGTTACAAACCTATCACTTGGGCTTGTAAGAAACACCATGTTATTTCTCTTTCTTTAGTAGAAGAAAAGTACCAAGTATTGGTTAATGCAAGTCTAGAAGCCTTGTGGCTTCAACAAATAATTTCAGAGTTTGGGTTCCAGTAGTAGCATCCAACCACCCTCTGGTGTGACAATCAGAGTGCCATCACCAGAAATCACCAGAGTGACATGCACTTCACCAGAAATCTCATTGACGTTGAGTTATTGAATTTCTCTTTTTCCCTACAAAAGATCAAGTTGTAGAGATTTTCACAAAGTCTCTTACAAAAGAGAAGTTTTCCTTGAACTTTGATCTATTTTAGGAGTTCAATAAGTTGTCATTAAGGGGGGATAGTGTAATATCCCCAAGGATGAGCCCTGGTTGTATTTATGAATTGTAAACATGTTTTGTAGGTTGGTGAGTTGAGGAATTATAAGATGGTAAGCTTATGTGTTATAGGCTGAAGAGCCTAGGTGTTAAAGGCCAGGATCCTGTTTTGTACATGTAAATATTCATATTATTAATATAAATAAATTGTTGTGTGTAGACCGACCACGAAGAAAGAGTGATGGGGGACTAAGCTTCCACTAGGCTGGGTAAGGGAGGGGGTTGAGAGGTTGGGAAAAGGGGCTAATATTAAGGGCTTAAGTCCAAGAGAATAATAAGTTATTATTATTCCAAAAACTGTTGAGAGGGATATGTCTTATCCTAAGTTCTAGGAAAGGGAATGAATTCCAAATGGAGTGCATGCAGCTCCAAGAAGACAGGTGTTGACCTGGGCACATGTAGTTAAATACGAAGAATCATCTTGTTTTGGGGGTTCACTTCCCATTATTCCGTCCTCCGTCTAAATCATTTGGCCACTGTCATCAACCTCTGCATCTCCACGCACATCAAAAACTACTCACTGGGGAAAGGAAAAACTGTGTTATCCTGTTAAATCCCACATTTCTGCATTTGCCAAAACTGTGTTGTGTCTTACTGAATTGTGGTGGCTGCCATTCCTTGAGTTATATTGATATTTGTTGTTGTCCTCACCTTGCTGGAAACTGAGTGGAAGCTGGTTGAAGAAGCTGGTTGTTAGGCTTGTGGTTGAAGAAGCATGTTGTCAGGCCCATGGTTGAAGAAGCGGGTTGTCAGGCCCATGGTTGAGGAGGTAGGTTTTCAGGCCTGTGAGAAGATATCTCCAGGTGAGAGAGTTTGCTGGGAAGTGATTTTCTCCTAGAGAGAGTCCAACACCAACTACGAAGCTCTGAGAATTCATGATCCGTCCTTTTGTCGAGATCCTGAGAGGGAAGTGGATTAGCCGATGGACTGTGGAACAATGAAGGTGCATATTCTCGGGATGGAACATGCATGTGGGGAATGAGAGTCCGTAAGTAGTGGGTGCAAGAAGGCTCTTGGAGATAATCCTTCCAGTTGCACTATGCAGTTTCCTATGAGTAGAGTCCTAGATCGGGGGTGACCCACTGCTGAGCATGATGAGCAGTGTGGTCTAAGGCTAGGAGGTTCGTGGAAGGTCTGCACGCAGTTGGTGGTTTTACTCCAGTTAAAAGATAAGTATCATTTCAGTGCTTAATTATGTATGTTATGCATGTCTGTGTTTCTTGAAATGTTATCATGTGTTCTGTTGCATGTGGACTTACTGTCGATTCCATTTAAGTCCGTAAGGTAGCAATAACTATGGGTTATGTGATTAAATTTGTTAAATATGCATGTATATAGATATGTATGTTCAGATCTAGTTTGCAGAAGATAAGGTATTCCGAAGTAGAGTTATCCAGCCTATTGGTCGCTGGGGATGTTACAATTTGGTATCAGAGCCATGGTTTCAACATTGATCCTGTATGGGCCATGTTAATGGAAGTTGAAGATTTTTTTTTGGAAAAGAATTGTTGTCGAAATGGAAAAAATTCAAGTTCAAAGCCAAGGTTCACACACTGAGCCTAGATGGGATGGGTAAGTGGTTATTGGAACCAAGGTTTCAAGTGGAAACTGTGTTTAGAGGAACCAATTTCGAACCTTAGAACATTCCTGAGTACCAAGAGGTTACTTTGGCCTTATTACGAAGCTCAGGAGGTGTAGCAGTATTATAAAACCACGACAGGCCTGGTATTTGGCCACAAAGAAAGAAATCACAACAGTTGTGGTGTTGGGGCCATAGGATCTGTTTGGAAGGAAGGGGAAATTCTTTACGACCGTCAGATATGGAAAAAAGGAGCATGAGAGTTAACCTCCAAGTCCTTTAGACTTCGTGGCTTTTGCGAAGTTATGGGTTATAGAGTGGAAGAGGCTGAGGCCTGAAGCCCCGAAGTCCCTGAAGTGGATATACACCATAGATCTGGGGAGAAGAGCTCGACCGTTGGATCAANGTTAACCTCCAAGTCCTTTAGACTTCGTGGCTTTTGCGAAGTTATGGGTTATAGAGTGGAAGAGGCTGAGGCCTGAAGCCCCGAAGTCCCTGAAGTGGATATACACCATAGATCTGGGGAGAAGAGCTCGACCGTTGGATCAATATAATTTAAAAGGTTAAGCACAATGGTGAAGGGAAAAATCTTCCAAAGCTCCAAAGTTTGGAGTTAATCCAGACTGTTTTTCAAGAGGGACACATGTCAGCAGATTGGTTTGTTTGGGATTTCGACATTCGAGAGAATTATTGTGTGTTGAGGAGAGAACTTCTGAAGCCTAAAGTTCTGAAGTCTCAAAGATCCGAAGTAGTGAGTCATAATGACGTCACTTGGATTGACGTGGACACTTGGGTTGTATGCCACGTATCAGTGGGTTTCGAACTCGTGGAAAATTGAAATACCATATGGAATGTGATGTGTGACACCCATCTGATATGACCACGAGTCAGCCACTAGTATTCCACCACGTGGCATTCCGTATGAGCATGGTTAGTGGGACCTCGAGGTTACATAACGTAGTTAAAGGTCGGAGGATCGACACTAGC
>SNQJ01S0010107.1:39391-59839 GCA_010110895.2 Picea sitchensis | reverse complement strand
TAAAGGTAGAATTTTGGAAGCTGCAAATGCAGATTTGCAGTAAATGGAATTAGTAGCAAAGCTACAACAAGGTAAGATGCTACAGAAAGTGGAAGATTATAAATTGGAAGCTGATGGAACACTCCTGTACAAAAACATAATATATGTACCTAATTTCCAGGAATTGAAAATTATGATCTTGAGAGATATTCATAATGTGCCTTGTGATGGGCACCTTGGATATCGAAAACCAGTGGCAACAGTTAAGAGACATTACTTTTGGCCAGGCATGAAGAAGTAAATTGTAGAATACATCGCCAGATGTATGGAGTGCTAGAAGGTCAAAGTTGAACATAGGCACCCAACATGGTTGCTACAACCTTTACCCATTCCTGAGTGGAAGTGGGAAGTGGTGACAATGGATTTCATCATAGGATTTACCAGAACCGACAAGCAACATGATTCCATCATGGTGGTGGTAGATAAGCTTACGAAATCTGCCCATTTTATTCCATTGAATACTACTCACAAGGCATCTAATGTTGTCGATATCTATATGAGGTAAGTAACACGATTGCACGGTATTCCCAAGACAATTGTGTTTGACAAAGACCCAAAATTCACCTCAAAATTCTGAAAAGGGTTATTCAAAGGGTTCAGAACAAATATGAACTTCAACATTGCTTATCATCCCGAGTTTGATGGGCAGACATAGAGGGTGAACCAAGTGATAGAAGATATGATAAGGATGTATGTGATGGAAAAATCATCTAAATGGGAAGACTACCTACACTTGGTAGAATTTTCCTACAACAATGGGTATCAAGCATCACTGAAGATGAGCCCGCTTGAAGCACTTTATGGTAGAAAGTGAAACACCATAGTAAGTTGGGATAACCTAGCTGATAGGGAAGTGATTGGGCAAGAGTTTCTCAAGGAAATGGAAGAACAAATGCTCAAGATTAAGAAGAATTTGAAGGCTTCCCAAGACAGGCATAAACGTTATGCTGATAAGAAAAGAACCCACAAGGAGTTTAAAGTGGGTGATCATGTTTTCTTGAAAGTGAAAGCCAACAAAAGTTCCCTGAAGCTGGGAAATTGTTCCAAGTTGGCAGCCAGATATTGTGGGCCATTTGAAATCCTAGAAAGGATTGGTCCAGTTGCATATATGCTTGCATTGTCTGCATCCATGCATGTACATAATGTGTTTCATATTTCATTACATAAGAAATATATACTTGATGCTAATCATGTAATTGATTGGAATGTGATTCAGGTGGAACAAGAAGGCGTCTTGCAAGTGCATCCGATGCATATATTGGACCGAAAGAGAAAATAACTCCGAAATCAAGCCATAGGGCTTGTAAAGGTCTAGTGGATCTAGTACGGTCCTAAGAATGCGACATGGGAGCATGAGGATGCTATGTGGGCATAATACCCACATCGTTTTGAAGATTTTGAAAATCTTGTTGATGCTGTGTAAATAAGTTGCACTGAGGACATTGAAAAAATAAGGAGAGGGGATTGTAATATCCCCAAGGACAAGCCCTAGTTGTATTTATGAATTGTAAACATGTTTTTTAGGCTGGTGAGTCGAGGAATTATAATATGGTAATATTATGTGTTATAGGCCAGAGAGCCTAGGTGTTAAAGGCTAGGAGCCTATTTTGTACATGTAAATATTCATATTATTAATATAAATACATCGCTGTGTGTAGACCGACCATGAAGAAAGAGTGATGGGGGACTAAGATTCCACTAGTTTGGGTAAGGGAGATGGGGCTGAGAGGTTGGGAAAATGGGCTAATATTAAGGGCTTCAGTCTAAGAGAATAATAACTTATTATTATTCCAAAAACTGTTGAGAGGGATATGTCTTATCCTAAGTTCCAGGAAAGGGAACAAATGCTAAATGGAGTGCATGTAGCTCCAAGAATACAAGTGTTGACCTAGGTGCATGCAGTTAAAGCTGAAGAGTCAGCTCGTGTTGGGGGTTCACTTCCCATTCTTCCGTCCTTCGTCTAACCTGTTTGGCTACTATCATCAACCTCTGCATCTCCATGCACATCAGAAACTACTCACTGAGGAAAGAAAGACATGTGTTATCCTGTGAAACCCTGCATTTCTGCATTTTCCAAAACCATGTTGTGCCTTACCGAATTGTAGTGGCTTCCATTCCCTGATTTATATTGAGCTTTGTTGTTGTCCTCACCTTGTTGGAAACTGAGTGGAAGCTGGTTGTCAGGCCCATGGTTGAAGAAGCGGGTTGTCAGGCCCATGGTTGAGGAGGTAGGTTGTCAGGCCTGTGAGCATCTCTCTCGAGGTGAGAGAGTTTGTTGGGAAGTGATTTTATCCTAGAGAGAGTCCAACACCAGCTACGGAGCTATGAGAATTCCTGATCTGGCCTGTTGTCGAGACCCTGAGAGGGAAGTGGAGCAGCCGATGGACTATAGAAAAATGAAGGTGCATATTTCTGAGGTGGAACAAGCATGTGTGGAATGAGAAACCATGAGTAGTGGGAGTAAGAAGGCTCCTGGAGAGAATCCTTCCAGTTGCACTATGCAGTTTCCTGTGACCTCAACCTAGTCTAGGATTCCCTTGCCCTGGGTGGAGCTTAGTCCCAGCTTAGGGGTGACCCACTTTTGAGTGTGATGAGAAGTGTGGTTTAAGGCTGGGAGGTTCGTGGAAGGTCTGAATGCAGTTGGTGGTTTTACTCCAGTTAAACTATAAGTATCATTTATGTGCTTAATTATGTATGTTATGCATGTTTGTGTTTCTTGAAATGTTACCATGTGTTCCATTGCATGTGTACTTATTATCAATTCCATTTAAGTCTGTATGGTAGTAGTAACTCAGGGTTATGTGATTAAATTAGTTAAATACGCATGTATATAGATATGTATGCCCATAGCTAGTTTGTATAAGATATGATATTCCACAATAGCATTATCCGACCTATTGGTGGCCAGGGATGTTACAGATAGGATCTAATTCCTCCTCCATTCTCCTATTGTGTCTCTTTTGTAAATCTTTCAATCCTATCCCATGTTTCTCTTAAGGGGGGATGTTAGGATATTTAAACACTTAGGAGTTAGTTAAAATCAAATTGTTTTAATGTGTCTTTAGGTAAAAGAGTGTTTATTTAATATGCATTAGTATGCATTTGTAGTTATGTAATAAGACAGTCACGATATGTTCTAGACATAGAATGATCTAACAACTCATATTCTCCTCGATCTTAATGGCTACATTGATCCATGGATTGACACCCGATTGGTCCATGATATTTATTTAAAAAGCATGGAGGGTCATTTGTTGATGATCAATTGTGAGAATCTCTCTTGTAAGATATTTTCATTTTGCATTAATATAATTCCTCAAGTGGCCACGTTGGCCGGGGTCGCAGACTATTTCCCTCTTCAAGGGTTTTGACCATGTAAAAACATCAGTGTGTTTATCTTTCCTCTGGTTGTGTGAGTGTTTACTAAAGGTGGTTGTATTATGTGGGAATACCCTATTTGTTGAACACCAAATTGATATTTCATCTAGTGAGCTCTTTATAGGTCCCAAGACCCCTTCTATACTCGATACAATTTCCATGGTTGTTCACCCCCCTTCAAGTTGTTAATGTTCCTTCACATTTTTTTAGACAAGACACAATATAGATCATGCTTATGTACTTTGATTTGGCCCCATGTCACCATGATCCCACATAATACGTTAACATTTTCATGAGCATGGGTATGCATGCCTCATTGATATTGAGATCATGTATACACCTCACCTCATGGTTTTTGTTTTTAAGGTGGTTCTATTGAGTTCATATATGGGTGGTCCTCATTCCTTAGCTATTGAGATCCTTTTCTGGTTTAAACTTTTATATGTCTAATTTTTCTCACCTATGTAGTTTGAGTAATTTTGTCTATATACATGACTATTATAGTCATAACCTATATTATGCACCCCACTTCATCATCACATGACCTTATTTTACCTCACTTTGCAATGACCCTATCTACTAACGAAAATAAATACAAAAATTACCCAAAAAAGTATATCAATTCAAATAACCATTGATTTCTAAAATAGGGAAACTTCAATAAACTTTACTTAACTCATAGGAGCAATGAGAGGTGAGGAACTTAACTATGATGGAGAAACCAACGTACCTCTAATATGGTGACTTTATAAACATATAAATACCTTGATATTCATTTCTACCAACCACAAAAAAAGTGGGGGGTGACTCTCCACCCAACCCTTGACCTTGCTACTTTAATTCTTCAATAAATGGTCACCCTCGAGCCCTCAATCCACTACTATGCCAACCCTTCTCAGCCTTGTCCTCTATAGCCCAAGCTAAAGAGTGAGACAATATTTTTCTCCTCCTTCCCCATCCTTATATATAATCAATCCATGATAGATAACTCAATACCTAGGGTCCACTTGTCATTATGTAATTATTTCTTTATCTTATTTTAGAGTTTTTTTCATAATTTACCATTACTTATTTTACCCATTTCTTTTATTACCCAAATATTTCTTTTAGTCCTTATTAAGTAATTATTATTTATGTTACCCCTTTCTGACATAGACCTATCAGCCCTCGAGCCGAAGTCCACTCACAGGATCGTTCTTTACCTTCTTTGAGCTGGATCAGCTCTTTCGATTCCTTGCTAGAATCTCAATTCGATCGATCCACAGGTCCTTTCAGAAGCTCCCCTGTGCGAACAACACTAGGCGCGAGCTCCACTTCTCCATGCGACCACAACACTATGACCAAGGCCTCACCCAAAAGGTGCTTGTCACAACTTGCCACTCGCGAGTTCGTGAGTCGAGGCTCCCGATTCTCCCTTTCCAATCTCGCGATACCCGAAATCGCGAAATGGGTATAGCTCCTCTTTTGTCAGCACCGTCCACGCGTGACCACCGGCTAATCTTAATGCTAGCTCCTCTCACTACTTGCCGCTTCGTGAGTTCAAAGGTTGAACTCTCGTGCTCTCCTGTTGTGATCTCCCGAGATGTGAGAAGTCAACGCCGATTGACCTTCCCTTCGCACTTCTCACAACTCCCCACTTAGCGAGTTGTAGCGTCGAGCTCCGGTGCTCTTATCCTGCGAATCCCCGAGACATGAGAAATAAACGAAGTGTTGAATCCTTTCTCCAGGTGACGCGTATCCACCGGTCAACCGTGCGGGCCCCACCTTGTGGTTCTGCCATGTGTCCACACTCGTGCCTCGACTCTCGGCACTTCGCGACCTCTGCAGTCGAGATGAGGTCCTATCAACATCCGAACCTCTGAATGCATGATACACATGATGAGGCTCTAATCCAACAGTCCTCCCTTGACCTGGATCCAACGACTGTCTCCACTCCTCACGACTTTGCGACTTGGAGCACCCAACTCTTGGGCCCTCACCTTGTGAACTTCTGAGTTCGCGAGACCCAAATCCTGGATCTCTTCGGCACTTCGCCGACTCCACGATTTCTGCCACCTATCCTCCTCAGATGGATGACTGTGATTCTCTTGCGACTTTTCCACTCACGACTTGGAGCACCCAAATCCTCGGTTCTCACCTTGCGAACCTTCAAGTTAGTGAGATCCCTAGATCTCTGCCACCTGTCCTCCTCAAATGGATGATCCTGATCTTCTCGTGACTTCACCACTCGTGAAGTATAAGGACTTCCTTCTCTGACCTTCGGTGTCTGAATCCCCAATAGAGAGGATCTCCCGACACGCATCCACTCTCAGACGAACGACTCATATTTCCTCGGGACTTCACTACTCGCGAAGTCAAGATGCTCACCTCTGTGAGTCCCGGTGCCCAAATCTCTGAAATGGATGATTCCGCGACATGCGTCCTCCCACAGATGGATGGCTCAGATCTATTTCGCCTTGTTGCAATTTCTGAGTTCGAGTGCCCAGACTCTTGTCCTCCAGATCCTCGAACTCCCGAGCGCCGATATCCCGATACAAACTCCTTCTCGGGACTTTCACTTCTGCTTCTCTTCACGTGAGGTTTAAACCTCGTGCAACTCTCGACAGATCCAATGGCTGTTGGCTATTTAGACCAAGATCTGACAACTCAGACCTATCTTCCCCTGCGCCTTTCCTATGCTGCCTCCTGGACACGGATCCACGGTCCAGATTCTCTCAGTTGATCCGACGACAGCTATTGCTCCTGCTGAGCCTTGGCGCTTTTCTTCCAGACGTGGAATAATTTCAAATGCTCAAAGGCCTCGACCTTTGTTCTCCTTTTCCTACGAGCTCTGCAACTTGAGTCCTCACCTGCGCATATAAAACCTCTACTTCTCCCGAGCTTAGCTCCCAAATACTTGAAGGATTTTGACTTCTGCACTCCTACAGAGTCTTTGCAACCAAAGTGCTGTCTCTTCTGAGCTTCTCTGAGACTCAGACCTCTAAGGAGAATAATTCCTTCTTCCTTCTCCCTTAGATGGAGAAATATGATGCCCTTCTGGCACTCTATCTGCTCAAGCAACCTATTGCTGAGTCTTTCAGGGTGTTCAACAACCCTACGAAGATCCTCCAGTGGACTCTTCTTCAATATATGAACTCAAAGAGTTCCTTCTATGCACTTTAGCACTTACTCAATGCCCTCCTGGCAGAGTATCAAGAATCCTCAGATGATTCTTGCTTCTAATGAACTCACAACAGAGTTCTTCTTCTGTGCAGTCCTTGCACTGGCTCAATGCCCACCTGACAGGGATTTATAGAACTCCTCATAGCTTCTGTCTGCAACTGTGTTCTTCTCCACAGCCTTGCCTCTAAGGTCTTCAGGAACCTCACAGGTCTTCCTCTGAATTAATGATCCCAGTTTCTGTGCCCATMTGACACGTCTTTGTCTGACTCCGCAGAGTTCAGAAGTGCATCTATGCACTGGTATCCAGAGACCACARTACTATGTCATGCCCTCCTGGCATGGAACCACAAAGAACCTCTCAAGCCTGAAATCAAAACAACTCCCTGCAAATGCACACCTAACATACATCTACAACATACATTGAACACATAAAGACACTCACACAACACAGACAATATGCAGGAAAAACTGCTCTGGTTTGTATTAATAAAAATGCCTCTTTTTTACAAGGTGTTCTGAGCACGAACTTCAACAGAGTCTCGAATCCTTCTCCACTCTCTCTTGTGCATCTCTAACTATTCCAAAATGAGATAGAAATTGATCTTTTACAAGAGGGGCTCTTCGAGCTCTTCCCTCCAAACTCACCTACCCTATTCAATGGCATTAAATGGGCTGTCTAGTCCGCAAATTGGATCTAGATCTTAGCCTTCAAACATTAAAGGCCTACCTACTCTAATGCCTGCACAAAGGCATGGCTCCATGGCTCAACAACCTACAACATTAATTACATTCATATTTGAATTTGAAAATGAGGGCTGCGCCTCTCTTCAACCTTGAATGCACGCGCTGACGTGGATGGATGGCTGACATGGAGAGATGCTCCTGCATCATACTCCTCAGTTGCAAAATTCATGAGCTCCTTCTCATGATCTTCCCATCTCAGCTGTTGAAATCCTCCTGGATCCCAAACAAATTTCTGGAGCTGTTCATCTACTCCATCTCCTTGCTGCTGCTGCTTCTTCTCTGCTCAGCTTCTCCTCGCTGGAAGTCTCTGATGACCTGATCATCAACTCTCTGATCTCCTCGATCACTTCGTTTAGCTGCTCCAGTGGTTGGCTCTGCTTTTGCAGCCTCCTCAACTGCAAAATTTTTCTGCAATTGGTTAGATCACTATGATCTCCCATGCTTTCTTCTTCATCTTCTGTGGCACTGAGTGTCCACTCTGCTGCAGACTTCAACTCTGCAGTCTCCTCTTGAATGACCTATTATTCAGTCATCTTCTCTGACAACTCAGCTTCTGCCAGTTCTCATGCTGGCTCTGGATTGTTTATCCAATTCTCTAGCATCTCCAGCTCCATCTCCCATGGAGTGAGCAATCTATCTGCCTACTCTTCGACTTCTTCTGCTGTCAGATTTAGTGCTGCAGCTTCCTCATATTCCTAGCTAAAAGCATTGAACCACTCCTCAGAATGCTCATTCTTTTCTTCTTCTTCTGCTTGGGCAGTCTCAAATACTTGCTCCAATTATTCGTTGACAGTCTCAGCTAGTTGTCCTACTTCTGTTGTTGCTGCATATGCAACATAGATTTTTGCCTCCCCTTGGGAAAATGGTAGGAATATTTCGATTCCCCCAATCATCAGAATTTTTCTCCGATCTTCCTCCTCTGTCCGCTGCATCTTTTGATCCAAACTCACCTCTAAGTTTATGAGACCCTCAGATAGTCTCATCTGCTTATCATTTCCCACCTGGAAAATTGGGATTTTTCTGCTGCCCTCCTGACAGTCTATGGAATCAACTGATCCCATCTCTGTTCCCTTGCCCACCTGGAAAACTGGAAAATCTCGGCTACCCTCCTGGAAGTCTATGAGATCCCACAACGATCTCAATCCATTTCCCACTTGGCAATGTGAAATTCCTTGGCTTTCCTTATGATAGTCCGTGAGATCCTCAGCAGATATCAACTCTTTGCCCACCTGGAAATCGGGAATTTCCTCTCTGCCCTCCTGGCAGTGCTTGAGATCTTCATTCGATCCCATTTCATCCTCAACATCGCTGAGATTTCTCCCAGTCTCTGGCTCACATACCTAAACCCTTTTCTCTGGTCTGTTGAGGTTTTTAGCAGGCCTCAACCACCATCTCAGCAGCTTACACTGTCTTTTGATCATCAACTCTGGGATTTTCTTTCCAGCGTATCTTCGGCCTTCAATAACCATCTTGCTGTCCCTGTCTGCTCTCCTGGCAAACCTGTTTCTCATCTGCAAGCAATCATTCACAGAGTCTCCAACACTCTATCTTTCTTCTTTCTCCTTCTGTCTGTGATATACAAACATAATCCATGCTCTGATACCAACTGACGTAGACCTATCGGCCCTCGAGCCGAATTCCACTCACAGGATTGTTCTTTACCTTCTTTGAGCTGGATCGACTCTTTCGATTCCTTGCTGGAATCTCAATTTGATCGATCCACATGTCCTTTCAAAATCTCCCCTGCGCGAACAACACTAGGCGCAAGCTCCACTTCTCCGTGCGACCACAACACTATGACCAAGGCCTCACCCAAAAGGTGCTTGTCACAACTCGCCACTCGCGAGTTCGTGAGTTGAGGCTCCCTACTCTCCCTTTCCAATCTCGCGATACCCGAAATCGCGAAATGGGTATAGCTCCTCTTTTGTCAGCGCCTTCCGCGTGTGACCACCGGCTAAGCTTAATGCTAGCTCCTTTCTCTACTCGCCGCTTCGTGAGTTCAAAGGTTGAACTCTCATGCTCTCTTGTTGCGATCTCTCGAGACGTGAGAAGTCAGCGCTGGTTAACCTTCCCTTCGCACTTCTCGCAATTCACCACTTCGCGAGTTGTAGCGTCGAGCTCCAATTCTCTTATCCCGTGAATCCCTGAGATGCAAGAAATAAATGGAGTGTTGACTCCTTTCTCCTGGCGACACGTATCCACCTGTCACCATGCGGGCCCCACCTTGCGGTTCTTCCATGTGTCCACACTCGTGCCTCGACTATCGACACTTCGCGACCTCTGCAGTCGAGACGAGGTCCTCTCAACCTCTGAACCTTCGAGTGCATGATACACCCGATGAGGCTCTGACCCAACGGTCCACCCTTGACCTGGATCCAATGGTTGTCTCCGCTCCTCATGACTTGGAGCACCCAACTCTTGGGCCCTCACCCTGCGAACTTCCGAGTTTGCGAGACCTGAATCCTGAATCTCTTCGGCACTTCACTGACTCCACGATTGCTGCCACCTATCCTCCTCAAATGGAGGGCTACAATTCTCTCACGACTTCACTACTCGCGACTTGGAGCACCCAAATCCTGGGTTCTCACCTTGCGAACCTCTGAGTTTGCGAGATCCCTAGATCTCTGCCACCTGTCCTCCTCAAATGGATGGTCCCGATCTTCTCGTGACTTCGCCACTCATGAAGTCTAAGGACTTCCTTCTCTGACCTCTGGTGTCTGAATCCCTGATAGAGAGGATCTCGCGACACGCATCCGCTCTCAGACGAATGGCTCAGATTTCCTCGGAACATCGCTACTCGCGATGTCAAGATGCTCACCTCTGTGAGTCCCGATGCTCGAATCTCCGAAATGGATGATTCCATGACATGCATCCTCCCGCAAACGTTTGTCTCAGATCTATTTTTCCTGCTCATGATTTTTGAGGTCGAGTACCCAGACTCTCGTCCTCCGGATCCTTGAACTCTCGAGCCCTGATATCCCGATACGAACTCCTTCTCGGGACTTTTGCTTCTGCTTCTCTTCATGTGAGGTTTAAACCTCGTACATCTCTCAATAGATCCAACGGCTATCGACTATTTAGACCAATATTTGACGGCTCAAACCTGCCTTCCCCTGTGCCTTTCCTACGCTGCCTCCTAGACATGAATCCACAGTCCATATTCTCTCGGTTGATCCGACGGTAGCTATTGCTCCTGCTGATCCTTGGCACTTTTCTTTCGGACATGGAAGAATTTCAAATGCTCATAGGCCTCAACCTTTGTTCTCCTTTGCCTGCGAGCTCTGCAACTTGAGTCCTCGCCTGCGCGTATAAAACCGCTACTTCTCCCGAGCTTAGCTCCCGAATCCTTGAAGGATTCTGACTTTTGCACTCCTATAGAGTCTTTGCAACCAAAGTGTTGTCTCTTCTGAGATTCTTTGAGACTTAGACCTCTAAGGAGAATAATTCCTTCTTCCTTCTCCCTTAGATGGAGAAAGATGATGCCCTCCTGGCACTCTGTCTGCTCAAGCAACCTATTGCTGAGTCTTTCAGGGTGTTCAACAACCCTACGAAGATCCTCCAGTGGACTCTTCTTCAATATCTGAACTCAAAGAGTTCCTTCTGTACGCTCTAACACTTACTCAATGCCCTCCTGGCAGAGTATCAAGAATCCTCAGATGATTCTTGCTTCTAATGAACTCACAACAGAGTTCTTCTTCTGTTCACTCCTTGCACTGGCTCAATGCCCACCTGGAAGAGCTTTACAAAACTCCTCAGAGATTCTGTCTGCAACTGTGTTCTTCTCCACAACCTTGCCTCTAAGGTCTTCAGTAACCTCATAGGTCTTCCCCTGAATTGATGATTCCAGTTTTTGTGCCCACCTGGCACGTCTTTGTCTGACTTTGTAGAGTTCAGAAGTGCATCTATGCACTGGTATCCAAAGACCGCAGTACTCTGTCGCGCCCTCCTGGCATGAAACCACAAAGAACCTCTCAAGCCTGAAATCAAAACAACTCCCTACAAATGCACACCTAACATACATCTACAGCATACATTGAACACACAAAGACACTCACACAACACAAATAATATGCAGGAAAAACTGCTCTGGTTTGTATTAATAAAAATGCCTCTTTTTTACAAGGTGTTCTGAGCACAAACTTCAATAGAGTCTCGGCTCCTTCTCCACTCTCTCTTGTGCATCTCTAACTATTCCAAAATGAGATCGAAATTGATCTTTTACAAGAGGGGCTCTTCGAGATCTTCCCTCCAAACTCACCTACCCTATTCAATGGCATTGAATGGGCTGTCTAGTCTGCAAATCGGATCTAGATCTCAACCTTCAAACATTAAAGGCCTACCTACTCTAACGCCTACACAAAGGCACAGCTCCATGGCTCAACAACCTACAACAATAATTACATTCATATTTGAATTTGAAAATGAGGGCTGAGCCTCTCTTCAGCCTTGAATGCACGCGCTGATGTGGCTGGCTGGCTGACGTGGAGAGATGCTCCTGCATCAATTTCTTTTACTTCCCCTTTATGATAATTATTATACTTATTTATTATTATTTATTTAATAATATGGGGCATGGAATACTCCCTCCCTTCAAGGAAATTTTTCCCGAAGTTAAAGTTGATTATGTTGCTTATAAGTTTTTAATTAGCTCCCCATATATTCCACAACACCCTTTGTTGGAATATTATAAATCCACCCAAGTGATCAAAACATGCATCGAAAGTCCACATCACAACACCTAGGAAGTGCAAGTACTCTCTAGTTTTTCTTCTTGACTTTCAGAACCAGGCTTAAATCCTCCCGATCTATTTGAATCCCCAAGGCTCGAGACCTCATCTTCCTAAGAAAGAATATGGATCAATACTCACATTTACCAAACAACTCTAAAGGCTGAAATCAACTTCCTCCACAACTACCAGGTACAGGCCCCGAGCATTGAAGTCTAATCCCACAACACTACATGTGGGAAACACTCTAACCCTTCTTCAGGACTTCAGTATCACAACTCCAATACAATGAATGAGAATTATTGACATTTAAGTAGTTGATTGAATTGTTCCCATCCCATAATGTGTTACTTGTAATATTCTTCTTCATGGTTATGGGCCCCTATGATATCATCAAATAAATTGTCCCTCTTGACCCAGTGGTGGATAACCTGTAATCACCACCTCACAACATGCAACCAATGCATTAGCTATAATCATAATATCAACATATTATATAAATAATCCTCATGCTAACTCTCGCATGTCATCATGTGAATACGACATCATTGCTATCAACACATACTCATGCGTGTCATCATAAAACATATTATCATATTTTTTTTTTCTTGCAATTACATGATGTCAACACATTAGGAGATACTATCATAAGAAATACAACCTCAAAACATATTTATAAAAAACATGGCCTTTCATTAACATAATTAAATGGAATCACATAACATCATATGTAAATACCATAGGTTCTTAAGATAGCATAACATCATGCACATAATAATTATCTCAACACATAACACATACAAGCAATAAAACATCATGGACATTCTTATCATGATTCATTAACAAAATCAAGCCACTAGGTTGCATGGTTATATATATATATATATACCTAGAATACTAGCTATCACATCTGATGCAAATATTATCATAAAAAAAACCATCTAGCGCATGGATCTACTTGGTTAAGTTTGTCATCCGAGGCTAACTCAACTAAGGATCATTAGTACTATGAGTGCTATGTGATCATCCCGATACCAATTGTTTCCTAATTATCATTTCCTCTTATTTCAACAAGAAGGTTGACATTTTATGGGATATGTATAGTGACCCTATCAATAAGCTAAAGTTTTCACGTATTTTCCTTCAAATAATCCCCCATCATATAGATTCACTATCTCTATTCATTAGCACACAAGCTTCTTACTCTTCAAGCTAGGTGTTTTCACATCAATCTCTAAGACTTCAACATATCACACCCTCTATTTTTCTTGTATTTGAAGGCCTATAAACTGAAAGTACTATGATAAATTTTTTCATCCCTTATCAAATGCAAGTGCCTATATTGACACCTCAAAATAATACAAGTCATGTCCCTAAATCATCACTCATGTTGCTTCCACTAGATAACATCAAAAGGTAGGAGAATACTTCCTTTACGCTAAAGAGTTTCTCCCTTTCTGCTTATGAAATTTCACGATTCCTAACTTGTCTACTAACACTTGTTATTCGAAATGTAGGTTGACCATTGAGATACATTGTTGTTTTGAAAATCCTTAATTCATTTGCTGATCACAAAATTATGTACTCTCTTTGTTAACTCATTGCTCACACACCCTCACATATCAAGCTAAGTCATCGTAATTCTTACTCCCCTCTTTAAGAGGTGACGTCCTTGGAGCAATGTTGATAAAATAATATTTCGATATGCCTGAATGGTTTCCTTTTATAAACTTTATATTCACATCTTGTTATTGTTAAGGTTTCATTTCATGGTTCTCCTAAGATAGATCAATACTACAAACTCTTGTAGTAAGAGGTAAGTTGTGCATGAATAATATATTAATTACCAATTTTTGAATTTAGACAACATATGCTTGGAACTTGAAAGATGAATTTTTCTCAATACACCGTAAGATGACACCAACTAGTGATCATTCATATATCCACATGTTATCCATGATGAAAAATCAATTATTCAATGAAGAGGTGCAAAATTTTGTGCTTGTCACTTAGTCAAGGTCAAGAGAGTCTATTCATCAGAAACTTTAACCATTCACAAGATAAATGATGATATAAAATGTAGAAAGTGTTGATGTGTAAGAGTTTGATTTTAAGTGTATATTAGGAAGCATTCACCACAATGTCATATGAAGATGCTTTGATGAGATGTCCATAGGCCATGGTTTTGAGATGAAATTCTGATTTAAAATCATTCAATATAGATGCAAGATCTATACCACTTGTGTCTCAAAAATATACGATGATAATATTACTTTTATGAGATGCTTAACAACTCATAACCAAGTAAACCAATGGTGTATTGCACACTATTTAAGAGAAGAATCCTATCATATGACTAAATCCTTCCTAACATTTAGTATACAATTGAGATCATGAAGTAGTGTGAATAGTAAACAATTTCACCTAATGTGCCAAGTGAATAGTGATACCATAATATCATGTTTGAAAATCAAAGAAGTTATAACCATTCAAGACAGGTCAACAACATGTGAAAAGTATATTATCAAACAATGCCAAGTTTAAATGTCAATAGCATTATTTAAGATCATATTTCTACTAGTTTAGGACACATTTATATTTTATCAAAGGGTAAAATTCATGTATCAAATACCACTAATTAGAAGTCAAGTTGATAGTACTCCAATAGTCCACGATGTTCTTACATTGTACCAGATTTTAATCATAAAATCAAGCCGAATAAAATGACTAAGTACTGGTCATTATAAAATGAATAAGACTGTGCAAATTGAAAATTTAATGACGATGTCATCATTAATAGAAAATACAACCTAAACTCTGTAAATTCACCAATGAACAAACCCTCAAAATATGCGATATTAAGAATGATGTTTTCACTCCTTTATCTAGGTCATTTTCTTATTTGTATCATTGATTTGTTCAAAAAAAAGTTTGTAGATTAGATATAAACTTAAAAATTGCACAAAAGAGACATAAAACTCTTGCTTATCAATGTTGTTTATTGTTAAAGACAATTTTAAAAAAAGCTTAAAATTTAGAGAAAAAATGGATTAAGATTTTCCACAAATATTCAAATGTGTGCTAAAATGTCATGAGATTTATTTAAGAAAAAAATATTAACAATTTCAAACTTGCAATCCTCATGGTATATGAATATTTTGGGAAAGCCGTTAGGCTTTAATCATCAAGTCATCATTTTTTTTGTAACATGGGCTATACAAAATGCAGATCAATAAAAGGAATAATGATCCAGTCTAAGAGAAATAAATCTTAGTACCAATGTTGTACGTGCGATTAGAGACCATTTCACATGCTTGTGTGAGGATTAAACCCTGATTAACGTAAACAATGCAAACATGAACGGAAGGTGTTCCTCAAGTGTCCATTAAAATGTTGAGGGATTCACTACGATTTTGGTTACAAGGATATAGACACAGCGTGCCACCCAACTTAAGCAAAACAACAATGAAAACCAAGCATTTTCCCTTCTCTTATCACTAAATCTCCATATATATATATATAATATTAACTTACTAAAATATAAATTGTCCTAATTATCCTCTTCACTTTTCCAAATAATATTGACATTTTAAAAATGTAAATCATTCTAATCATAATAATATATTTATTTTAATATACAGTAGTATTTACTTGTATTCTTTTTAAAAATACAGCAACCTTTTCACCAAGATTAGTAAGGTATTTACCATAAAAAAAAACTATGTCCTATTTGGTTTAGTTTCCTGTTTAATCGGCTTCTAATCTTTTCCAAATTTGACTTTTCTCCCTATAATGACTTTTATGCATTTAAACTATGCACAGTTTTAACTCTTTTTACTCTTATACATTTAAACTATGCACAGTTTTAACTCCTTTTAACCAACTATTTTAAGATATTCGTTCTATTTTTAAACTTATAAAGACATAAATCTAGCCTTCCTTCCTTCTTTATAAACCTTAAAATACTTACTTTATTTCTTTATAAACCTTAAAATACTTATTTTATTAAGTATAGAATACCATATCATATTCGAAACTTTGAAATTATATTTTCTTTACTTATTAGCATATTACATATTTTTACTAATAATAAATAATGTTCTATTTTTAAACTTATAAAGACATAAATCTAGCATGCCTTCCTTCCTTATAAAGTTTAAAATAATTATTTTATTAAATATAGAATACCATATTTTGAAATTATATTATTTTTACTTATTAGCACATTACATACTTTTTACTAATAATAAATAATGGATATTAAAATAAAACCAAATTAATAGGTTATATTTAAAAATAAATTAAAAAATATTTTATACTAAATAAAGAAAGTCTTAATTTATGAAAATATAATTTTTTTTTTTTTGGCAAATTGACATAAATACAAGCTTCAAATTGAGATTCTGTTGCGAGGTCATGGCATAGATTCTCCAAAATAAGTTGAGTTGAGCCTAGTATATGGAGAGTGTTTACATCATATACATAAAGTAGTAAATGGTAATTGAATTATAAATATCTTAACATGTATGTGTCTTTCATTTAATTTTTTTGGATCGATGAAATTCTACAGATAGTAAATGAAAATTGGAATGTAACTCAATGTAATATGCATGTATTTTTCAATTTTCCAAATCACCATTCTGCATGAATAATTCTACACGACTCCATCTGATGTGATAACTGTTATCTGATGTGATAACTGTTGTAATTATATATATAGCTACATATCCAACTTTATCTGAGTACTATTGTAATTATACATAGCTAAGTATTCAAGAACATAAATCATGGATGATTTTTTTATAAATAAAAATTAAATCAATCTAAACTTTATTGTTATTTTTTTTTTTTAAATTTATTATTTTCCTAAAATTCCTTTCCTATTTATTTAGGATATGTTCTCCATAAATAAATCTTTTATATTATAGGTTTACTTGATATATATTTTAGATCTATAATTTCATCTTTATTATAGAAATTCTATATCTCAAATCTACATTCTAAATTATATCCTAGCTTTATTTTACATTTATATTCTAGTTTTATATTTTAGATATACCATTCTAAATTTATTCCATATCTCTATTTATCTACAATGTGAGATCTATATTCAACCTTTATTTTCAAATATGGCCAAGATATAGTGCTACTCTTAAGGAATAAACCATATCCCTATTTTTTTCTAATCTAATTGGGAAGGTCCATAGTCTTTAAGGGTTGAAACTAGGCTCATATACCATATGTAATGGCCCGATCTACTAATACAAACAAATACATAAATTACCCATAAAATATATCGATTTAAAGAACCATTTATTTCTAACATAGAGAAACTTCCAACAACATAATAAGAATTACTAAGGTGAGATGGAAATATCAAAAACCCCAAAAGGTGATCAGATGCAAGTGGGAACTGAACCTAAGGTACCAAATGGAGAGGTGTGTTGAATACTATTTTGTTGGGTAGGACCAATGGAAAAGATAACCAACTAAGAGAAGGAAATTGGGGTGGAGGAATAACCTCAAGAGAACCCACATATTCAATAATCTAAGTTGGCACAAGGCCAAGAAACCCCAAAAAGGTGAAGAGGGCATGTGGGGTGGGAGCATGACCTCTAGAGAACCCATCGCTTGAGTAAAAAAAGAGCAGTCAAAGATCTTATTGCTTTGATACTAAATGATATGGAACTAAGTGCCTGAGAAACAAATTAGAAAAACAGGAACAAAAATGTTGTAGCTGATAGACAATATATAACAATGAAAACCTATAAATTAGAGTATATCAAAACAAATATCTTAATTTCATTGATAAGTCAAATTCCCTTATTGTTTTACATAGCCCCAAATATCTTTATAGTTGGACCAAGTCAAAATATATTCTATGGATGCATGCCACTCAAAAATAGGAAATGAATAATATTATATGCTCATGTGTGTAGCTCAAGGCTGGAAAGACATGCTTCTAACTAACTACCCAAATAACACATCAAAACTAATATTAAATGCATAGGTATCTCCTAGAAGGCTACACCCTCAAGAGAGGAACCACCATCATCTTTTGAGCTAGCTGGTTAAGAGTTCTTGGGTCTCTTTCTTCCTTAGGTGTTATGTTGGGTGAGGATATCCTCATTTCATATTGATTCTACGCTATTCTTTCTTTCTTAATTTCTTTCTTGTTCTTGGGTTTGAGTTCTAGGTTAGATCCATTTCATATGATTTGGTATCAAAGAACTTCTAGCATCTTATGCAATAGTTCAACCTGTCTTTCTCTTATATCAACATCACATTCCTCCTTTAAGCCTTTTTTGTGTCTTAATGCCACTAGTTCACCATGAAGGCTTGTAGCTTTTATTACATTGCATTAGGAAGTAAAGAGAATAGTTCTCTATCATTTTGTCACATGGGACTCATTCAACGCCAATCAACTAGTGAGTTTGATTCCTTAGTTAGTGAATGATCTTCTTTCAATATTTTCAAAGTAGTTACATAAATACTTTATTCTTTTACTATTTGTAAAAATCTTCAATGTTACAAACCTAAAATTAAAAAAAAAAACATAATTATAATTTTTTTCATTGATGGATTTGTTATTTTTTTCCATAGTAAAATTGTTATATTTCTTTTTCTTTATTCAATAAATATGCTTGTGTACATTTAATAAATTCAATAGAGCCATGAATCCAATCAATTGTTATTATCCCCATATGTGTAAAATTGGATACCACTTGTTGAAGTTCAACATTGTGCAAGTGCCACGTGAAGGTTTATGAGATTGAAAATGAAAGCTATTTGTGTTGTTAGTTTGTTTTCAAAAAACTTTAGTTTAATAACATAAATGGTATTTACTAATTTCTAATTCAATACTATAGATATTCACAAACAAGATAAACATAGAATTTCCAAAATACTCACATGTAGATCACAAATTATGAGTAGCTACAACAAATTATGATAAGGCATAAATTGAACACTGTTTGAAAGTAAATCTATGGGTTTTCTTCCATTCTCTTATATCAACATCACATTCCTCCTTTAAGCCTTTTTTGTGTCTTAATGCCACTAGTTCACCATGAAGGCTTGTAGCTTTTATTACATTGCATTAGGAAGTAAAGAGAATAGTTCTCTATCCTTTTGTCACATGGGACTCATTCCATGTCAATCAACTAGTGAGTTTTATTCCTTAGTTAGTGCATGATCTTCTTTCAATATTTTCAAAGTAGTTACATAAATACTTTTTTCTTTTACTATTTGTAAAAATTTTCATTGTTACAAACCTAAAATTAAAAACACATAATTATAATTTTTTTCATTGATGGATTTGTTATTTTTTTCCATAGTAAAATTGTTATATTTTTTTTTCTTTATTCAATAAATATGTTTGTGTACATTTAATAAATCCAATAGAGCCATGAATCCAATCAATTGTTATTATCCCCATATGTGTAAAATTGGATACCACTTGTTGAAGTTCAACATTGTGCAAGTGTCACGTGAAGGTTTATGAGATTGAAAATGAAAGCTATTTGTGTTGTTAGTTTGTTTCCAAAAAACTTTAGTTTAATAACTTAAATGATATTTACTAATTTCTAATTCAATACTATAGATATTCACAAACAAGATGAACACAGAATTTCCAAAATACTCACATGTAGATCACAAATTATGAGTAGCTACAACAAATTATGATAAGGAATAARTTGAACACTATTTGAAAGTAAATCTATWGGTTTTCTTCCATTCTYTAAATTCTTATCATTTAACCTTCTTCCTTTACTTAACATTTTTTTTGGATTTTRTGATCAAATCTACTATTGAAATTAAAAAATGTTCTATATCTATGATTGTAATCACTCCACCATATATTTGTAGAGAAACATTCATTTATGGTGCATTTACTAAAGGTTAATGGTGAAGTTTAGGGAGTTGGGTACCCAAACTTCTTATGGTTGTATTTTGTATTATAATGTCATTCAAATTGATAAAAAAATTCTCAAATTTTGAATCTAATTAAGTAGAGGAAAAGTATCCACGACATTGCAAAACAACAATAAACAATAGGAAATTTAAGAGGTAACTTAAATCAAGTTGATTCGTGGCTTTACTCAATGAGCTCTTGGTCAATTAAAAGTAGTTTTAGCTCTTACTCCAAGACTAAAATGTAGTTTCAACCTAAAGAGTATTTGCAAGAAAACCAATATCTCTTGTGGTCATTAGAATCATGTGTTGTTCACTAGAATATAGTTGTAATCCCATACATAAAACCAAATACTATTCTCAATTACAATTTCACCTTTTATCAAAAAAAATTATTCCATAAATCACTTGTTATTGCTAATAATATGTTATAATTTTTTTTTATTAATAATACAAATTTATAATTTTCTTTATTCCATAAATC
>SNQJ01S0010106.1:114699-133610 GCA_010110895.2 Picea sitchensis | reverse complement strand
TCTTTAATTATCTTCAGGGCCTACATGTACTTCCTTCTTCAATTCACTTTGTCATCTTCAAAAATGCATTTCTCCTCAACCTTGAGGATCCATGTGATGTGACACATACCACTGGAAATAGCATGATGTATACTATCCATCTATGTGTGTTGTATATGCATGTGCATTGTCCTTCATGTCCAAATACCTTCATCAATCGTGCGGTCCAAAACCCATGACTAAGGTTGACATCAATGACAACAACCAATCTTCCAACAAAAGGGACTCCCTTTTTCAATAAATGCATGAACCCTTTAGTGATATCAGTATAGTTTGTGATAAAACGCCGAAGAAAGTTCTCTTTCCTCTGTAATCTTTGAAGATGGGGTATTGTGCACGGGGGAGGAAATTGAAATATCATATCAACCTTAAGAGGATTGACCATGATCCCTGTTTTCAAAACTATAAAACCTAAGAGATGACCCACCGTCACGCAGAAACTACACTTGTTAGGATTCAATTGAAACCGATAGTAGCGACATCGTTCAAAAATTATCCAGAGGCATGTGGGATGATCATATCTCTTGCAAGAGAGTGATGCTAAATCATCAAGATAAGCCTCGACTATATGTATAAGGTATTGGAAAGAAAAATACATGGCCCACTGAAAAGTGAATCCAACATTATTCATAATAAAAGGCATCTTTCGATAAGAAAATGTGCCCCAAGGATAGATAAAAGATGTTTTATGCTAGTCTTCGGGTTTGATATGAATATGGTTATATCCTGAAAACCGTCCATGAATGAAAATACCTCACAACCTGCACATTCATCGACAACCTAGTCGATGAATGGGGTGGGAAAATTATCTTTCAGACATGCATTGTTAAAGTCATGGAAGTCCATGCACACATGAATCGTACCCTATTTTTTGTTAACCAAAATGGGATTTGACACCCATTGATTCAACTGTATGGGGTAGATGAAACCAGCTTTAAGAAATTTCTCTACCTCAACATTAATAGTTGTCGCTTTCGAAGGATTGACCAGAAGAAGATTCTGTCTGATCGACTTGGAGTTAGGATAAGTTGTTATATCATGTATGATGATTCTTGGATTGATGCCTGGAATTTCCTCATAAGACCAGGAAAAAATGTCATGGAATTCCTTAAATAAGTCTGTATAAATTTGAATCTCCTCGGGGGAGCAGTCCGCTTCGACAAAAATATTCTCCACGATGCCAAGGGTTCTTGAGATATCTATAGGGATAATTTCAGCAATAATCAATATGTTACCCTTGGCGTAAAATGTGTTCATAGCCAGAGGATTAACAGAACAAGACCTATCTCCAGTCATAGTCAAAACAAATTCACCTGCCTCTATTCTTCTTAACTCCGGGAGTAAATAAGATCTGTGATGGAGATCATCCTAGGGTCTGTCTAGACCAGTCAATGCCTCAAGAATTTCCTCATCTGAGGGAAAGATCAGGTCTAAAGAATCTGTAGTGACAAGGGAATATTGAGCCCAAATAGGCTCGAGAACTGGGTCTAACTCCTGTTTGAGAGTCGGATCGAGATCAGTTGAATCTCTCTGGACAATACTGTACACAAATTATACTGTGGACAAGGGCATGGCCATGCCAGGATGCTTTGTCCCTTCCATCGAGTTCAATGGGGAAGGAAGAGTCCACAGAATTTGAAATTAAATCATTCAGAATGATAATACTTAAAAAATATCAGCCCTAGGTTGGTCAGGGGCAGTCGATATAAGATTGACATCGCCAGAAGGAGGAAGGTAATCGAAAGTAATCATCAATGATGGACATAAACCAACCCCTATGTTGATGATGTTGGGATGAGGGTTATCAATTATCGAGACCATGGATGCCCCCGATGAAGGGTCAGGACAAGAGAAGGACAACTGGTCAATGGTCACGATTCGACCCTCGTGTGGAAACAACAAGACCCAAAAAAATATGGCAACCATTACATGCATAGCATAGGTACAAATCCTTCTGAACATAAGGTTGTAGTTGAGAAAAGCATCGACCACTTAAACTTTGACGCACACGGTCTTCCCTCCTAACTGCATGGGGAAAGAAGGAATGATTCCATGTGATCTGAACGAACGACTATAAAAATAGTAATCAAAGTAGGANGAAAAAACGGGTTGGTCAATGGACTTCCAACATTCTAGCGAAATCATGAAAGTTGAGGCACCCTCATCAACCACCGTACGGAAGATATTTCTAGTAAAATATTTCATGGTGTTAACCACTACTATCTAAAACACAATGTGGTAAGGGAGACTAGGTTTCAAGTCAATCGTACCGAGAATGATCGTTCTTGGATTACAAGTCTCTGCAGATACCAAGGCGGATAACAGAGCCTTTCCCTACAAAGGGCATCTCTGGAGGACCTCTAAAGAAGACATCGCTCAAGGGGTTTGTGTCAAATCTTCCACCACAGAGTAGTTCCGGGCATCCCTCGCGTTCGGATTATGAGAATATTTCTTGAACACCCCTTTCAGGATGTGTTTCATTGTTTTTCCCATCGTCTTCTCGATATGGAGAGGAACAAGTGGGTTTGTGGCTTCTTTACCCTTTTCGGCAGATTCTGACATTTCGTAATCATGTTCCCTGGTCGCTATATAAGTGTCACCTTTCATCATGTAAATGTTCGCGGCCGAGGTAGACGCAGGGCATCCCTGCCTGCCCCCATCCACGCTCGAATAAGTTGAGGATTGATTCATGTTTTTCCCATGTGGAAATGGGTTTTTCAACACAACAGGATGTTGTTGCAGCAATAACTTATGGGCCTCCGCAATTCGAGGGAACGAGTGAGTCATATGGTCCTCAACTCAAAGTTTACATAGATACTTCAACTTTCTCGTCTTTATGTTGCCCCCTCCAACATTGTTATTAGGATTCTTATCCCCTTACCCTTCTTGTTTCATTGTTTTTTATTTCCTTCAGGCTATTGGTTGGCCTTCAGGTTCGTCGAATACACATTGTGTACATCGGACGTTTAGGTAGGGGGAACAGCCGAACTGGAGGTTTGGTTGGATGTTGTCTATTGTATAAAAAATTGTTGCAATTCATTTGACAACATATCAGTGGACTTTCCTTGTGCTAAACCAACTACACCATTGACATGTGGTCCATACTTTTGTCTGGCCTTGTCGAGGATGGACCATGGTGCATATGGAAAGATCTCATAGAGTAAGCCAGACTGAGAGTAAATCAGTTCAAGTTGTTGCACTCTCATTATTGCCTCCTCCTCTAAAAACACTCCCAAATTTGCAACATCCGTGTGTTGGGCCCCAACAACCCCCTTCTTTATTTTTAATCAAAATCTAGGGTCCCTAGAAATTTTACTTAGATTCTTCATTTTTTTCCCTTTTGAATTTATTAGATTGGTATTGGTTTTCTTTGTTTCGAGGTTGGTTTGATTTTATATTCTTTTCTTTTGTTTGGTTTGAATTTCATGAAATTCAAATGCCATTTCGTTTTTCTTTGTACAGATTTTTTATGTTGATGGACGAGCTTCATAATTTGGGAGTTTGTTATTACCTCTTCCTTATTGAATTTATCTGCTATGAGAATGTCTTGGTTGAAGGTATGGATTAATAACAATGATTTTACAAGAAGAAATTTTATTGCGACACATCTTTTCTATGACATGTGTGCATGTTTGATCAAATTTGAATGAGGGAGAGATGAACATAGAAACCTTAATTTAAACTAAAACATTATTTTTTATCAAATGTTTACTTTCGTTTAAATTATAATTATGTTTTCGTCTTTTCTCATTAGCAATCATTTTCACAAAATCATTTGGTAGGTTTAATTAATTAANTTCTATGACATTTGTTCACATTTGATCAATTTTGAATGAGGGAGAGATGAACATAGGAATCTTAATTTACAAGAAAACATTAATTTTTATCAACTATTTACTTTCGTTTAAATTATGATCGTGTTTTAATATTTTTCTCATTAGCAATCATTTTCACAAAATCATTTGGTAGGTTTAATTAATTAAATTCTTTTGTCAGTTTGCATCTCATTTCAAAATAAAAATAAAAAATAAAAAAAGAATTAAAAACCCAAAAATAATATTTTTCTCCTCTCCATCAACTTGAAGCTTCTAGAATTTTAAGATCATATTTGAAAGGAAAATATAAACAATATTTGTTTAGAACTTATAGTTAGTTTAAATTCATTTTAATTTTATTGCTCTAGAGTTTTTTTTATTCACAATTTTTAGGTTATTAATTTGGTTTCTTTTTGTTTTACTGGTTTCTATTATCATTTATTTGGTATGGATCTGATCATGGATTGATTTTATTATCTAAATATGTTCAAGATAATTGATCCAAAAATAATATTGGATTGCTGCAAATAATTTATGAGCAACAACATATAAGATTTGGAAATGTGTTCAAGAACAAACACACTATGTTTCGAGACTGATTGTAGACAAACCATGTAGAATCTGAAGAAACGGTTGAAAACCCATCTGCCGAATGGGACCATTTAGCTTACTCGCGAGATTTTTCCCAAACAAATGCACGATTTGAGAGATATTGTTGTCTCTTTGTGAGGCAAATTTCAGGTGGAAAAAATTATTAGTGACACCCAGACTCTTCATTCATGGCATAAATATATGAGAAAGTCCAGATCCAAGGGAGCCAAGAAATTGAGAGAAGGATTTTTATCCTTTTTTATTTGTAAATTTTTTTCTTTTCAAATGGAGGAATTGATGGTTGGAATTTTGGGAGAATGGATGAGTATTTTCGAAGAAGAATATGAAATTCTAGATTGCTTAATGGCTTTTGTCCTGTGAGTAAAATGGTTTTGTTTTCATTATAATATCTTCACATTATTTCAGTAATTGATTATGCATTGATTTAAATTAGCTTTAGTCTATTTTATCAATACATGATTAATTGCTATCATTTATGTATTAATTTTTTCAATCTTTAAGAGTCTATTATCCCAATTATCTTGATCTTGGTGATTATATTATTTTGATACAAATCTTGTATTATATTGAGTTTATTCATGTAATGGTTAAGAACACGTGTTTCCTCTTAAGAGGTCACAAATTCAAATCCAGAGGGGGTTAGAGTATGTATACTTCCGTAGACTTTACTAGTCAAATCGATGGGCGGAGGGGGGTCCCTTGTCCCACAAACAAGGGGGTCTCATACACCAATTTGGTGTGGCTTGGCCGTGACCTTAAAAATAGATTATTATTATTATTATTAATTCATATTTGTGAAGATATAATTGTTCAATTGAGATTTTTCTTATTGTTGATTAATCTATTATATCTTCACTAAGGATCATGATTTGAAAGTTGTTCTTTCTACATTTTAAATAAGATTTAAATTCTCAGTCAAAGTGTTTTTTATCCTGACACTGTCAAAATATTAGAATTATACAAGCTTCTGCTATAGATTTCTCTTAACAGATAGGTAGTTGGAGCAACGTTATACAGGACAACCAAAAGTTCTCTTTAAATACTGGCAAGTTACTAGTCTATGCAATTCCTCCTCGGCCATATGATTGACATATTTTTCTGAAACTATATGGGAAAGCAGTTTACTCTTTGTCTTTCATCCTGTGTAGATTGTGCATTATTTTTTCATTGTCTTCTCATGTAATTTATAGGTGTGAAATGTTATATGTATCGAGCTAGCTTTAGTCTATTTTGCACATAATATTTCATATCATGCTTTTCTTTATGTTGTCCATTATCTTTTGATTTAGTTTATATATGTGACTGATCATCTATTTAAGTATTTTGATTTTACGTGTGATGATAGATAGCTGGTAACACCATTCCTGAGAATTGGAATTTCTTTCATTTTTCAGTTATTGGATATTGCAAGGTCACATGATATATAATTATTTATCTTTCTGTCGATATAAACTCGCTCCAAAATATAAAACACTTCCTTGAGTTTCTTCAGGAAGTATCATGCTTACTTTTGTCATAGGTTTACACTTGACACACCACTAGGGAAGCTCACGAGATGAATTTAGTTTATTACTGTTGATCAATTAGATTTTAGTTAGTGTATTATTTATTTAATTTGTTTATATATGAATGAATAGCGGTTGCATTATTTAAACATTATTTTTTTTGTTTATTTTTGTTATATTATTCACAATCATATCATTCGTTGTTTACTAGTTTGATATTTAGAATATTAGAATAATTTTGTTTATATGAATCTTGTTTAGATCCATTATCTTAAACAATTACTTTCATAAGGCTTTGCTCAAACCTTGTAAACTGTATATAACCATTGTACATGAACATTGTTAGTTAAACATTTGCAATTAAAGTGTTGATTGATAGAGTTGTATCTTTAGTCAATCCACATCTTTTAGTTATTTTAGGATCTTAGTTTGCTAACAGAGCCATAAAACCTGTCAGGGGAGATTATCCCAAACAGCTTGGGTTAATTAGACAACCTCGATCTGTATCTTCCATTCTCATTGACTGTGTGTCATAAAATCCCGTCAACACCTTGGATAAAACTGGGACCAAATACTTCAGGAACCACTCCAACAAGAAATCTGGTGGAACATGTACCTTAATCAAACTCTTTCGACGCCACCATTCTCAGATGTGATCTGAGATATGATCGACCTTAGTTTACTCAAATTTGGTCAACAACTCGGTGCCAACATCATATCTCACGGGTAGTTGGAAATGGTTTAGGAAGACCATCGCCAAGTCACTGAAGTAAGAATATCTTGAGCGGTAGAGCTCGATGTACCATTTCGTGACACCCCCGATAAGGGTGCGTTGAAGTAGGCACAACTGTATGGAGTCGTCTTGAAAAGATTTTGACGAGCACCATAGGTGGAAATTTTTCACGTGATCACTCGAGTCTTTTCCAGACTTGCCTTCGAATTTCAGAATATCTGAGAGAAATTTAGTCAACATGGGGGGCCAACACAAATCATGACAATTCAGGTCGTTAAGAAACCTTGACAAGTCTGGCAGATGTAACGTTTCCATAAATGGTAGTTTGGGTTGGGTACTATGTACAGGAAAAAGGGGGCCTAGAGTTTGAATGGCACCAGGTTGCCATGAAAAGTTGGGTTGTTGGCCAAGGTTCTAGTAGAAACTATGGCCTAGAACAACATAAAGAAACAACATTTTCTCGGATATCATCGATTGTTTCCCGTAATTGGATGACGAGGGTTGGGTGAGGATTTCTCCCTCCATTTTGTTCCAAAGATTCTGGAAGGGGATTCCCCCAGTCAATCCGACATGCATAGGTAATGACCCTTTCTCGGGCTTCCATTGACCATGGAAGGGGTTTCCCCCAACCGACATCCCTTGCGAGAGAACAGATCCCTGCCAAGGATTCCAAAATCCTTGTGAGGAGAAAACTCATGTACTTGCCTGCTGTGTAGGAATAGTACCTTGCACATGATTTTGTTGTCCAAAACCAGGGTTTCCCACAGTCGAGTTGGTAGTCAACAAAAAAACATTATTACCAAATGCATCGAATAAAGAGAATGACATGGATCCCACTGGTGTGGTGTAAGACGAAGGTCCTATATTGTCTTCTCCAAACAAGTTGTAGTTAGCATTTGGCCCGATGGGTTTCTAGAAAGAACCACCGAGCGAGGGGGGCGGAGGAGGTATATGACCCCCACCATAAGGGATAGCATTGAAAGGGACTAAAGTTCCACCAGTAGACCCTTGCATGGAAATGTTTGAGCTCCTTACCCCTATACCCATGGTTTGTAAGGTGGAGTAGGTAAGGATAGAATTCGAATCAAATTTGGGCATCCCATATGAAAATGGAGGGCCCGTTGCACTCAATGTAAATGGAGCAATGGTCGTCGTCGATGATGGAATCAGACCACTTCCCGAAGCAGAGGGGGTCGAGACCACTGTGGTGCAGACCGAAGAAGATGGGTTAGGAGGCAACATACCCCCTGTAGTAGTATCCTAAGTAGGAGTATGAGGACTCCCAGATGAAGTAGCATCATTTGCTTCCATAGCTTCTTGTAAAATTATTTGACTCATGTAAGGTGATACCCTCGGAGGGACAACTTGTACTAAGATTGGCGCCCAAAATTCGGTGATCAAATAGTTGAATGGCCTTAGAGGTTCCACTCCAAGGTTAGAAATAGTAGGTTCCTTTGGATTTGAGTAATATCATCTTGGATCTGGCTTGGGAACAGTTTCCTACAGCCCGGCCGGTTTGAATGACCCTTGTTGGTCAAGTCTTCTCCATAACGATGGCGATGGTGAATCTAATGCAACCGGCGGCAGGCCCTGAAGCCTTCATGATCGACAGAGCTCTTGATCTTACACTTTGTGAAAATATCAATGACACAGTAAGGCTTTAACTAGTGTTTGAAACCAAGCACACACTAGAAAAATTCCTATAAGATAAACCAAGCAAACCACTCTGTAGTTGGAAGAACAGTTACACCAGCCAACACTAGAGAAAATTACCAGTGCAAGTGAAACTTGAACATGGAAGCACCCTCTGGGTATACTCTGCAAAGTGTGACCCGAAGTCTTCCCTAGGTACTATAGTATACCCCCACAGTCACCTGTGTAAGTCCCTATAACAAAGGCAACTAATTTTCCAACTCACAAATAGTCACTAGGCGGGTACAATCAACAGTCGGGTGGACCGCAATGAGCAGGATAACAAGTTTGAAACCTACTGAGGGTATCAAAATCAAGTGGTCCAGAAAAAAAAATAGGATCTTGAACGTATTTGAGTTCCACGAAGCTCCATAGGAAAATGTGAGCGATAGTATTCCCACAACAGATCCTCAATATGTGTTCCCCACTACGTTTAGTTTGGCTTTGGAGGGGTTATCTTTGCTGCCTTTCCTCACGTGACCTCATGTTTAGCCCCTGTGTTAGAGGGGGGTCCCAAATAACTTTCACGTCACTGGAATTTAACACTCCCTATCTATGACTCCGATGTTTGTTTTAAATCCTTGAAGAGTTTCCTCTCCAACCTAATTCAAGGCTCTAACCCTAAACTAGTTGGTTGACCCTACAAACATAAAATTCTAATTAATTTTAGATTTAGCATTCATTTTAATGGCTTGTTTAACTCAAAGGATATGGCACTGAAACTAGTGGTGTTTATGAGAGATGAAAAGAGGAGAAAAATATGAAACTCTAAAATCAAAATTACTTCTAGTCAACAATAAATACTTACAACTAACTCTTTGTAACCAACGTTGTCATAACTAACTTTTTCAATATCTTTAAGAAGAAGACCTAAAACGAAATTTCGCTCGACTACGAGCTACTTAAGTTCTAAGAAATCAGTAAAGAACTTAAAAAATGAACTGGTTTTCCTTTCAATTAAAATAACTAACTCCAACTACTTTACCAAAATAAGAATGATTTTTTTTTTCCTTTTGAAAATTCTTCAAATAGGAAAAACTTGAAATAAATCTTTTTTCTCTTTTTTCAAAGAAAATGAAAGGGGAAAACATAACTACAAGAAATGACTGAAACAAAGCTTTTACCTACTGCAGATCGCAGGGAATGACTAAAGACACCAAACAAGCCAATCAAAATTCTAAGACTCGCTTAAAACCCTTTCAGAAGTAAACACAAGAAACTTCAAAAGAACAAGCACACTGAAATCTAAACCAAGTTGTGACTGTAAAAACAGACACTCTGAACTCTGTCAAGAAACACTAAGAAGTATAAACCTCAATTAGAAAAGAGGTTGTCTGGCTCTTTTTCAAAATAGTTTCTTGAACCAGGTATGCTATTGTTGTTTCAATAGCCTGCGTATGTATGCGGGTTGTTTACTGGACAGGGGGCATATGTACATGGATTGACCCACTGTAGGGCGCTTACACCTCTGTATTTCCTCAAAAAAGAAATAAATTATACAGATTGATAAGGAAAGGAGAATTGGTATGGCACCAAAAGATGAACATAATCCCTTAAAATACTCAATAGAAACTCGAAAGGTAGAAAAAACCAATCAAACACCCAAAAATACCCTAAAACCCTAGAGGCTTCCCTAGTATGGTTTCCAGTTTTGCTAGTGGGAAAAAAAACCCTATGACTACATCAGGGTTTACAATGTAGGCACATCAATTAATTGTTTAAAACTCAACTACTTCTCTAACTACCCCAAACATAATCAAGACTCATACAAGAAAAGAAAATATGAGAGGGATTGGCTAACTATACCTCTACTCTGCGTCCGATGATGATCCTCTCACACTTGAAAGCTTCGCTGACTGCACACCTCCTCCCAAGGCTGGCCTACATTCAAAGATAGACAAAAAAAAATATACAAGCATGTAATTCATATACAAATAAGGGTTAGATGTTAGAATATCAAAACATAAACCATTAAAAACATTCAATACACCATGATTTGGGACAAGAAAAGTACTTCTTTTATTAATAACTCAATTATTATACCTTTTACAACCAGAGCCAGCTATCACTCCACAAACCTGGTATGGGATCCTCTTCACCAAGATCCAAGTGCACCTTTGTATGGCTTCTCCTCTCAACCTTCATATCTCTTCTTGGGAAGTGAATGGGTTTTGATGGAGGAAGAAGGGATAAATGGGGAATGTTGAGACAATTCTCACAAAAGGGATACAATTACTTGGGGCAAGGAGTGGATGTGAAATTGGCAGAGTTTCACTATTCTTATGTCTAGATGTGGAATGAGACCCCAACACCTCCTTTTATATGAAAAAATGATGTTTATTCGGTTGGGTGATGGGCTATAGGCAGTGGATTAGTTGGGAAACTACCAAATAGCCTATAATCTCAACGAATTCCTTGCAATTTTTTATTTTTTGCAACTTTTGCAAGTATACTTGGGCTGTAGTGGTGCAACATCCATACATATGCGAGATGTAGTGATGCAACAAGCATATGTACGTGGGAAGTATTGGTGCAGGGCGTGTACATCTTCAAAAAATGGCTTTTTAGAAGAGCAACTCAGTGATGGCTTGGAAAAAAATGCAAGGGAAAAGGCCAGGTATGCATGTGTAGATAAATTTAGGGTTATAACTCCCTCCTTATAGTGCCAATTCTGTTAACATATTCAACTTTTCTCAAAAACAACAAGGGTTAATCCCTAGTATACGATCCCAACTAGACTATACATCGTTTAGATTAGGAGTCCCGTCCTAAATTTGGCTTGGCTACCATTTGTTGTTGCCTTTTAGTTTTCTTACTGGTTACGGTCCAGTACACCGATAAAGCAAATGGATGGAGAAAATGAAATGCAAAGATGTATATGAATATTATGTATGCAAATATGACTAATCTATCACTAATCTATGTTAATCTTTCCTAGCTAGGAACACACTAGAGTAACCTGTGAGTTATCAATGTGCCCAAAATCCTACACAACTTTTATATAATTAGCTATAAAAAAAGAGAAGATTGGAGACAAGTGCACACAAATATATATAATCAGATTAATCTATATCACAACAAAGTATATGATGACAACCCACAAATATCAAGGTAGTGAAATATTCAAAGAAACATCAATAACTGCAGAATGACAAAGATTGTATGAGAATCAGTCTACAACAAACAAAGATTCTTACAGTCCATAGAAACAATAATTATCTTCACTTGAACTAGTTCAAAGCTCCAATACATTTCTACACAAAATTCATTAATAGTGCATAAGTTATTGAAAAACTTATTGGGTCTATACAATGCTTGAAAATCCAAAAAACACATTTTTAAAGGAGTTTCTATCCCATTTTATACAAAAATCTAGTAACTCCTATGTGTCCTTTCACCTCTTCTTGAAGAGGTAGTTACAAAATTGTTCATCTTCTCTTTTCTAATGACAAGTGGAAGAAAGGATGAAATTTAAAGTGGTTAGGAAAAGGACGAGATAAAATTAGTCGTTTTGTCCTTTCCCTATGAACTTTTTCTTTGGAGATAAGTTGTACAAACTTGCAACTAATCATATAGTGACTCGATTCTCCGGTATGTTATTTGTTCCAGTTTTGTGTCATTCATGGCGATGATTTCATAAAGAGCCCTCATATCCTTCTCTAATTTTTTCACAAAATCTAGTACCATATCGTGAAGCTTCACTGGATGCAGTAGATGTTGTTCAATGAGATCGGTGGAGACAAAGGTTGTCGTTTTGACTATTTGTTTCCTTCAACTCATGTTGTCCTGGACTGCATTTTCCAATTTTTATGTGACCAAATTCTTCCCAAGTTCATCTATTCTTGGGAGAATGCCATTCCTTATCAGTTCTTGGGCATATTTATGAGTCCTTGAAAATATTGCCATCGCCTTGGTTACTTATTTATCTGCTCTTTTCCCTATCTACTAGCAATGATCTAATGTGTATAGATCTATCTTTCAAGCTTATTTTGAGGGTTTTTATAACTTAGGAGGTTCATCAGGATTCTCCGCTATCCATGTATCAATGTCAACTATACTTCATGGATAATGTTTTATTGTGTCAACTTCATTTGTATTCGGTTGTTTTGGTCAATGATTATTGCAACCGCATTTTGGAAGAGGTGTATATTGGCATACATGTAAATGATGAAACCTTCTCTTTTTGTACTAGACTTAAATTTGAGGAGGATTATTTCATCGATCTTTACTTGCTAAAGTAATTCTTCTAGCTCCTTGATCATTTCCTCTTTCTCTTTTTTCTGTTGGAATAACCTATCTATATTGTCTATGGTTGCATCCATCAATGCAGAACTAGCCCTATGTTTTTCCACAGGGTATTCCTTGACATATCCTATGACAAGGACTTGAGTAACCACTGATATAGGGGATCCTTATGTAACTGGAACCTTTTTAACTATTTT
Organism: Picea sitchensis; assembly: GCA_010110895.2. Lineage (NCBI taxonomy): Eukaryota > Viridiplantae > Streptophyta > Pinopsida > Pinales > Pinaceae > Picea > Picea sitchensis. The sequence continues at coordinate 120,772 of SNQJ01S0010106.1, read as the reverse complement.
TTTCACAATTCTACTAGTTTTACTACTGTATGTGAAGCTTCTTAGATTGAATACTTATTCTAGTCGAAAAGGCTCCCAGGGCTCGAGGCCTAAACCACTGCTCATTTTATTTGATCTTGTAATTATGGTGGATGTTCCTAGAATATCCAAGTCCAGTGGGTGTGTTCCATCCCCTCTATTCTATGTATTCTTCCTCTGTCTTTCTTATTTAGCATCTTTATCCACATTTTCTTTTGTTGCACTATCTGTTAATTCCACTTCTACTCTTGTCGATTCTACTAGCCACTCTTCTTTTTCTGCAATAGCTTTTGCTTCTACCTTAGATTTATCTTTCTCTTCATCTTCTTCTCTGGCCTTTTCTTTTTCTGGTTCGATTTTGTTTATTTTAGCGTCATTCTTCTTTTTCAACACCTTCTCTCTATCTCTTCTCATTTTATCTGCTTGTGCTTCTTCTGCCTCTTCAGCGTAACCTAAATGATTTGAGATAGAGATGCGAGAAGATCTCTTAGCTTCATATTGTTCTGCCTCTTTTATGGATACCTCTCTTACTTCTTCTTCGTCAACAATCCTTCCTTTTGGTTGACCATGCATGTTGAAAATGATTTCCTTTTAAGTTTTGGAATTTTGATGCACCTCCTCTTCTTCCTAGAATTCATTGGTGTATTCAAATGGGAGACTCATTCTATTGAAGTTCTCTTTGAAAATATTATTAGGTTCGTAACTCCTAAATATTTCCTCTCCAAAGTGGAATGAAACTAAGATGTCCACTTTTGTTTGAACTTGCTTGGTGTTCTCAAAGAAAGTATTTCCAATGTATAGAGGTAGTGGAGGCCAAATTTCTTTCTTTGATCTATATAGAATTCCTCTGACCCCATGTATGATAGTTTGATACGGTACCTTTTGAAGCACAAGTTTGTCAGGAATGAACTGATGGAGTAGGTGGGATCATTTCATCACACCATATATTCTTATATAGGTATTGTGATCCATCAAATACCAATCCCCAATCCATCTTATGACTACTATAGATTTCTCTATCATACAAGGTGGGGAGGTGAAAAAGATAAATTCATGTAAGGGAGAAAGGAAGTGTTCGCAAATTCTTTGATATACTGCACAATATTTGTGCTCCCAAATCACTTTGCAGTATATGTGGATTGCAACATCAAAAGGTAAACAACTCCACCCCTTATTTGGATACTTGTGGGACATACACATTATGTACATGAGGTACGAGGACATATGGAAACTAGGAAAGGTTCATGGTTGTGCTTGTGTACCTATCGATATGGTTTCCTTAATATTTTTAGATAATATGTTTTCCCAGTTGAATGAAACCCCCACATCTACACATAAATAAATTAGGGGGATGTGTTATAGGGGGGAATGAGTTGCATCTATCTCCCCATATAACCTACACAACATGTTCACCATATAATGGTAGGGTATTCTTAAATTAGTCATGGGGTACCGAATCTCGGGCCTATACTTGAACTGCTTATATTCTTTGTACCATACAGGGAATAAATCTTTTTATGTAAGTTCCAACTCGTTGAGGAATTGACTATCCAATCTTTTGTTCCCAACTTCAATATGACAACATTTATCCAAATCATTGGGCATGAATGAAGATATAGGATATTTTCTTTCATTACAAACATACTTACTGTTTATGTCTATGTTCTTCAAAATCCATGAAATGGCATCTGCAAAAGGGAAGATCATTGGATGTGTTGCCACCCTGAAAATTCCTGACTTTTTGATGTTCTTGAACTCCTTGAGTTCATCTCGCTCTTCCGCCTCCAAAGAGAAGTTTGAATTATTGAACATAAAATATACTTATCCCCATTTTAAGGTCTATCCATCAGTCTCTATAATCCCTGATGTATCCTCATATATAGTCCTGACAATTTCTTCCTCCACTATTTGTTGGGAGCTACTAGATGGCTCAGCTCCTGTTTCTTTCTCCGTCGTATTATTTTGCAGTGAAATTTTTGAGCCTGCAAAAAGGATAGGTTTAGAGCATGTTATATTGAGATATATCTAAATGATCGAAAAATTATAAGATTTACTGACATTATCAAGACATAGAAAATTGATTTTTGTAGGTGTCATGTTAATAGTAGACAATGCTCAAATTCTTTGATGAGATTTTAGGGTGAAATACTTGGAACCATCTTAAAAAGGAGAAATCGGAGGTCGGGAAAATAACTTCTTTGATACAAATAGGAGGGGTTAGAACTAAATGTCCTGATAAAGGTCGCTAGGATGGTGATCGGAAGAGGAAAAGAAAATTGGTCCAATTACATCAAAGGAGTTAGTAATAACTCCTTCGATGAGATCAGAAAATTTGTTTCCAAATTCTCTGATATGTCATCAGAAATAACTATCACAAGTATCGAGGAGGTCAGATCACTTTAAAATAAATTCCTCTAATCATATCGAAGGAGTTGAAAGTAACTCCTTAGATATGATCGAAGGAGTTGGTTTCAATCTCTCTAAACTATGTAGAGGAGATAATTTTAAATTTTATGAATGCATCGAAGAAGTTACTTTGAAAGCCTTCAATTTTGAGTTAGGGTTTTTTTGCGAGAATAGAAAAGTGATCCAGTAAAAACCACAACTAGTTTATAGGGGTGTAAGGAAACCTTAGAATCTTCTATATCATGGTCTTCGTGCTCGAGGCAAGATTCGAGGCTTGCAAGGGTGAAAAGAAGGTATGTCACAGTGACTGAGTAGGGGTCGACCGATCATTCATTATGTGGCAAGAAACAGGCTCTAAAAGCATAAGGTTGGTGAATGGTTATGAGGGGGGGTGTGGCCAAGAGAGAAGTGACAAGGAGTCAGGGAAAAATACTATCAATCTAGGGAAATGGAGAAAGTAACAAGGAGAAAAACTAGAAATAAACAATGAACTAACCCCAAAATTAGAATAGAAGAGAGGCGAGGTGATCTTACCTGGATTATGACACAATTTTGTGAGTATGGATAAGTGAGAGCTTCGAACAAAGTTCATCTCGACGTGTTTAACCTTAGGTTTCCTCATTCATTTGAAAATGGTCAGATAACACTAAACCTAACCTCGTTCTGTTTATATAGCCAAACAATCATTTATGGCATTAAATGTACTGGTTGGGGTCAGATTGATCAGAGGGAGAAAGAGGAAGTTCTATGATAAGTTCAAAAGTTGATAGAGGAACTCTCCCAATGTGTTCAGAGGAGTTTGAAGTAACTCCTCCAAACTATTCGGAGGATTTTGAAGTAACTCTACTGACTTCAAATTTGGATTGTAACACCAAGTTTCGATGACTTTTTTTTTCCAAGTGAAACATGAGTTATCAAAAGAATCTTGAGATGGATAAGACGACTTATGAGGTTTTATCTTAAGCTCAAAAGTTAAGGGGCTCCATTTTTAGGGAAATAAACAAGATCAAACAAAAAAATGGAGGGTTGTAGTGCTTGTCACAATAGGTGGATATTGACATGTCTTTTATGGATGCAATTAAAAATTGTAACAACCCAATTTAATTATTTCTTTATCATAGTTGTTAATTTAAATTTAATTAATTATTAAAATAAATTCAATGAGTCTTTTATTATTTTATTATTAAAAAGGTAGGTTTAGTAATTAACGAGGGGATAAGGTTGTTGGGGGAATTAATGAGGGGATAAGGTAGTTCAGGAATTGAATGAGAGAGAGAGATTCAAAAGAGGAGGATAAGGAAGAGGGGAGAGGACTTGGAGAGGTATCTTTTTCTTTTGGGAAAAATTGGGGGAAGAAGAAGGCCAAGAAGAAAATTTTGGAAGAGGGGGAAGAGGAGGAAAATTGGAAGAAAAAATTGTTTTGGAAACTCTTATAGGGGCACTTCTGTTGCTGGGAACTTTGGTCTTGGGGGGCAGGAAACTGCAAGGATTCCTAAAGCTAGGCAGCCATAGAGGTTGTTCCTATTTGGTTGGGAGGTAAATATTCATTTTGGGTATTTTGGGAAAGAATAAGAACAAGTGAACCAGGGGCTAAATCAACCAACTTGCGGATCGAGGTATGTATTTTATTATGCTATTTTTGTTGTTATTATTTTTACCAGTTTATTCTTGGTATAAGGAAAACCATGAAAGAAAACCATAAACTAAATTTTACTTATTTCAGTAGGAGATAACAAAATATATATTTATTTTATCTTATTGAGGCCCTGAAATAAGAATGCCTTACAAATGGTATCAGAGCTCAGTTTGAAAAATGAAACATGGGGCTTGAACAACCACTTAGTTTTGCAAACTAGTCCTAAGATAGCATGCAACCTTCAATCTATAGCACACTATAAAAAAAAAGAGCAACTCTATTTTGTCCCTATAGCATCTAACCAATATTCAAATGGACACTGACATATGTACTTTGTTATTAATTACAAAGTAAAAGTATATCTTTGATAACGTCTCATATAAGATTATGAAAATGAATATGACAAGCATCAGGGTGAAAAATAAACAATTACATGATAGGCTACCCAAGAAACATGTAACCATAAATATGAATGGAAACTATTGGAAAAATATTGATATCCTATTTATTGTATACTCTTTTAATGGCCGATAGATAGTATTCACAGGAATATTGTGAGACAGTTACTGTTGTAAATGAGAATTATGATTGCAAGACACTAGTAGCCCAAGGAAAACATGATTGCAAATAAACAGTAGTGTGTTGCTTCTAAAAACTCATAATCTTCACCCCTTATAGAAAATTTAGTGATGTTTCTCTTCCCTCTCTAGGCACAACACATGAAAAAAATGAGAACAACAAAACGCATTGCCTCTATGTGCAACTTATTGCAGATGCACACCAAAATGAGACATACTTCTCAAAACATAACCCAACTATAAATCTCTACATGATGAGAATGGTATCTCGCATTACAAAAGAAGTTTAGGGAAGCGTACTTAAAATGGAAAAAAAATAAAATAAAAGAAGGAACTGATTTTAAAACATTAGGTGGATTTTGTTGATACAACAAGTGAAGAATTTATAATTTAAAAGAAAATGTCCCCATAAAAATCTATCTACTACATGGTTTGGGAAATTGCACATAAAATTTGATTAAGTTCCCAAAGATAAATCTATGAACCTTTTAATGGAAAATTTGCAAAACATAACTAAAGTACAAGAAATATTGCCTAAACTTCTCCCCAAGTATGCAAATTTTCCGCTTCGTGATCAATAACCATATTTGAGAAAACCCTAAGGACTTACTAGAAGTGGAAGAAATCTTAAATGTGGCAGGCTCACCGCTCACTACTAGATTAGGATTGATATCCATGGATTTAACCTTGAGTGGAAAACTATTATCCAAATCACAATAAATAAGCTTGACTATTGTCGCATTTGTTAAAGGAATCAGTGAACAGTTTGCTACAACTACCAGAAGGGTCCAACAGAACAATTTCTCATCCATTATAATGGATCGACCAAGTACTTTGGTAAGGATTTCAAAGAATAATTGGAAGAAACAAAACCCTAGGAATCAGATGAACTGTAAATGATTAGGCATTTATCTGAGTTCCATCGAGCCACATATCTTCAACCATAAAAACATATAGTTGAGGGATAGACTATCAAACCAAGTCACATGGAATTTCAAGTGTCTATACCAAGCTCCAAGATGAAGGTTGGAGCCCATGATGGATACAAAGAGGATGCACTATGCTTGAAGGCACATATAAGGCAACACTCAATACTGAGCGCACACAAAGCCACCAAGGAGAATCCACGAGGAGCCCACAAGGGGTGTTTCAATTGCAACAACAACCGATATCAAATCCACATGAAGCACTAGTGCATCAAGCCACAATTCGATAGGTTTTCTCAAGGATCCCACAAGTATACACCTTTATGCACAACACATCCAATTTAGCGTCGAGCAACCCAAGGGGATCCCACCAGGGGCATTCAGCTCCTGCACTATGCATCAGATGCCCAACACTTAAATCCCATCACCCAAGAACAAGCCAACACAAGACCATAAGAAGGAGATCCTACAGGGAACAAGCCACTAAACCATGAGGAGAGCCCATTGGG
>SNQJ01S0010106.1:84026-114234 GCA_010110895.2 Picea sitchensis | reverse complement strand
TGGGAATCAAACTCGGGATCTTTCCAAAGACAACAATTTACATTCCACACACATGTTTAAAATCTTTTATTTTATTTTATTTTTTTATTTATTTTGTTATTTTATTTTTATTTCTTGTTATTTTATTGTTATTTTATCTTTGTTTACTTTTATTTAAAATATATATATAGTGGGCTATTTACTTATTTCAATTTATTAAAATAGTTTGAACTTAATTAAGTTAATTAATTTTAATTAAGTTATATTAACGGATTAATCTTATAATATATTATAAGGGTTAAACTTATAAGAATTATAATTATAGTTAATGAAAGAGTGATTAATTAATTAATGTTGATTGATTAATTAGAGAGAATTGATCTATGTAAATTAATTCTAATGATTAATAAATTGATAATTTATGATACTAATGGTATTATAATTAATGATATAAGAGTGATTAATCTCAGTGGTGCATATTGATACACAGGTGGGTTTGATGCTTGATTATACACACAAGTTATAATAATTGATGATTACAGTGTAGCGCTAGCATAGCTAGCAAGGTGAGAGAGTTGCTAGGATTCTTGAACGAAGTTATCAATTATAGAGGCTTTTGACCCTGACCCTTAGCCACTTACCTTATAGGATTAATGTCTCTTTATAGACAAATATAAAGAACTTATGCCTAACCCTATGTTTACAAGTGTAAGTTTGAGAAAGATGTGGAATGCCTTAAACTCTTACCTGATAAGCATTTGGATTAATGCAGATTAAGTTATTCAAGATGGTTAGTACTCAGAGAAATCGAGGTCATAGGGCATCATCGCAAGGACCGCCAATGTTGGTGCTGCTACCACCATAACCTGAATTAGCTCTCATTTTGCACTCCTTAGAGGCTATTAATGACACATTAAAGGGGCAGCATTCAACATCTGTCGGAGTGAAACCCCCACCATATGGAGTGGGTAACCCTAAAGTTTCAAATGACTCAGAGGGAGAGCCTCCACTAGGGAACATCACCAGAGAACTTCAGAAGATCAAACTCCCAGAGTTTGTTGGGGGTCGTGCAAGTGAACGTGCAGAGGCATGGTTGGAAGGAATGATGTGATGTTTCTCCTTAGGAGACTATGCTTCCACATCAAAGGCCAAGATAATGATATTTCATTTGAGGGACAGTCCCTTCAACTAGTGGGGTAATCTGGAGAGGCAGTTGCACCTTACCCCAGACACCATCTCTTGGGAGATTTTTGAGGAAAGGTTCTGGAGGAAATATTTTCCTTCTTACTACGAGTAACAATCGGTAGGATAATTTCATGCTTCGGTTCAAGGAAACAAGACCATGGAAGAGTATGAGATCAAGTTCATGGAGTTAGTAAAATATATCTTGTACATGGATACCAATCAATGACAAGCAAAACATTTTGTGTATGTATTAAACCCTAAGATAATGGCCATGGTACATTTGTGGAAACCATCGTCATTAGTTGAAGCAGTTGAAAATTCTCCTTACACGGAGGACCATATGAGCTTAAATGGAGGTATGAGATCAACCATTCCACAACATCCAAGATTCATGGGGAAGGCCCCTAGGACTTTCTCAAAGAGAGGAATCTGTAGGCCACCTCTTTATGGAAATAGAGTCTCTCCTAGAGTATATACAATATATATTTCAATGGCAATGAGTGAAACATCCCATTCATCGCCAATGATGCAGGAAGGTCCATGAACTTCTCAAGAAGCAGCAAGTAGGGGCAAGGGTTCCAAGGGAAGGAAATCATTTCATAGACCATCACAGGGCAGTCTACAGATTCCATATCCTGTTACATTTTTGGGGTGCGGAGGACCCCATTACCAGCGTGACTTCCTAGAGTCATAATCAAGATTTGTGCATAGAGAAGGAAAGGCCCCTATGGGAAGAGTGAGTAGTAGCCACCAAATTTATGCAGTTGTCAATAATTTCTAGGAAGAGAATCAATCCATTGTGGTGGAGTCACTAGGTATGCTTAATCATGTCAATATTAAGATTTCATTTGATTCTAGTGCTACAGATAGATTCATTTCACCTTGTGCATTAGAAAAGAGTGGGTTGGTAGCCTACGAGCATGATGAATTTAAACAAGTTGAGATGGATTTAGGGGAAAAAAAAGTGGTATGACCTAGCGTTGATAATTGTCTAGTATATCTGGGGGTGTGTACTAATAGGTTGAAGGTGTACGTCACTTCTTTAGGGACATATAACCTAATCGTTGGAATGGATTGGTTATAATCCCATCGAGCTTTGGTATAATGTTTCGTGGAAAGGGTGCTTTGTGTTGACAATGAAGGAAGGTCAGTAGAGATCCATGGTGTGCGGAGGAAGGTGTCTCTATCCTTTATATCGACCATGAAGGTTAAATGTTGCATGAGGAAAGGTTTTTGATTATATGTAGTGGAAGCAATCAATGAAGGGAAAGGACCCTCCTTGGATCGGTATCCATTATTGTCGGAGTTTAAGGATATTTTTTTGAAAGAGTTTACAGGGTTACCTCCTAAGAGGGAGCATGATTTTACCATTGAGATAAAACCTGGTGCAGAGACAATTTCTAGGACACTGTATAGGATGATGGTGCCAAAACTCTATGAGTTACAGATGCGGTTGAAGGAACTACTTGACTTAGGGATAATAAATCCTAGTGTCTCACCTTGGGGTGCACTAGTAAATTTTTTCAAGAAGGATGGTTCCTTATGACTGTGTATAGATTACAGGGACTTGAACCATGCTACAGTGAAAAATAGGTACCCAATGCCACAAATAGATGATCTCTTTGATCAGATGAAAGGAGCAATAATTTTCTCAAAAATTGATCTGCGATCATGGTATCACCAGTTAAGGATTAAGGAAGGAGATATTCCTAAAAATGCCTTTCAAACTTGGTTTTGAAATTATGAGTTTGTTGTAATACCTTTTGGTTTGACCAATTGATGCAATATCATTGCCAGCAAAGCACAAGTGTGGCGGATAGTTGGGCACACTAGTGCACATTTTGAAATATTTTGAATTTCCAACGATCAATGTATTAATGAGATATTTAACAAAGCATTTTTGAGTTATGAATGCCTTTAAATATCGGAGGCTGAGCCATCACAGAAGATGATGGGGGAATGCATTTTGTTTTATGGATCAGATCAGAGTACAGATTCGGAGCTTGCGCTCCTATCTGTCTGACGTAATGTTTATTGTAAAAGTCATTAACTAGTTTATAGCATTCAATTCCATTTAAGGTAGCATAGAGTAGTTGGAGGGAATGCTCGAAGAGAACCTCTTTTATAAGTATTTGTAATATTGCTGAGTAAGGGTTGTTGTCGGTTGTTGTAGGCAAAGTGGTTGTCAATTGTTGTCAATAGTTGTTGTAGTGGTTGAATCTAGTATGTGTAGATTGCCATTGTAAGCTAAGAGTTGGGAGATGCAGAGAAAAGTTGTATGAATGTATGTAAGTTTCCGTTGGATGAATATAACAGAGGAACATTATCCCAAATGTGTGTATGGGTATGTGTCGATCTGAATGAATGGTAGAACTTCTGTTATTTTTCAATTCTCTGTTATTTCTGTTCTTGAATCCATGAATGCATTTGCTTTGTTGAATGTATGAGTCAATGTGAGGAGTACATAAGTTTCAAGTATTTATTTTCATTGCAGTGAGTGAAAGGTGTGCATAGTGTCCTCAAGGAATATGTGACCAAGTTTGCTCAGAATCGAAAGATCAAAATAGATAGTGAAATTTATACATATGCAAGGAGTGTATCAACATCCACAAGGAGTGCGCAACAAAGTTTTAGACTCGAAAGCTCAGGGAGGATAGCGTGATTCAGTCACGAGAAATAGAAGTGGTTGGGGAATAGTCACAAGGAGTGCGAATTCATTAGAAAAGGTTGAAGTGTGGAGAAATATCTGTTGCAAGGCATGTGCAGGTCAAATTCTTGACTAAGTGTCAAAGAGATGGTCCATAGGAACAAATTGGAGAAGGAGAGCTCAGGAGAAAGAGAAACAAAAATATTCAAGGGGAGAAGTCCTTGGAGTTTTCACTGAACATCAGTGAACAAGATTTGTTATCAGAAGGAGAAGAACGACCCTAGAGTGTTAGATTTGGTGAAGTTTCAAGGAAGAGAACCAGGAAGTATTTTTGTACTTCGAAGGTTCGACAAGTTGAAGACTTAATGAAGACAGAGTCACGAGGTCCAAAGTTTTGATTCAATCTTGACCATTTATCACAGGATATTATGTGGTGATAGGATCCAAGGATTCAGAAATCGGAAGATTGGAGGTTGTGAGTGAAAGGCCTAGAATTTCATGGGGTCGCGAAGTCTGAATCATTGTGGGGTTAGCGAATCTATGGAGACACATGGTGTGATTTTGGAGACTCACAGCTGACCACTTCAGGAAGGAGTGAAGAAGGGATTCAGGACACCCCTGAGGTACAAACCACGAAGGAGGTGGACCCATGGTCATAACCGTGGTCACTTGCAGAAGAGACTGTGTGTGTGGGTACGATAGTTTTGAGTGTCATGGGGACACAAGGAGTCGTTGCGACTTAGGAATTCAAATGATCCAAGACTAGGAGGTCAAGCAACCCTTTGGAGGGAATGGGGTTTGTGCCAAGAGTGGTATCAGAGATTAGTACAGAATTGAATTCTGTAGGGAGAAGGATAAACATCAGCATAATTCTCCCTATAAGACGTGTTGATCCACATGTAGCCAATAGAGATATGGAGAGGGATATGAGAGAATTTCATGCAAGTCTGGATGCCATGGAAATAACACAAAGGAGAGCGCCTGATGCTGGAGACGTCAGTGAGGAAGAAATTGAAAATGTATAAGTTTAAGAAGAAGTTGTAGTTGAGGATGCTTCAGAGGAACGCTTGTTGAGAGTGGTTGTCAAGTTGGGTGCCAGAGCAAAGATTGGCATCCCTATGTATGAAGGAAACCTGGACACGGAAGAATTTCTTGACTGGATATGAGAAATAAACAAGTACTTCGACTATGAGGATGTCAAAGAGGACAAAAAGGTAATACATGTTGTCACTAGACTAAAGGGACATGCAATGCTGTGGTTGGATGAACTGAAGGCCGATAGAAGGAGAAAAGGTAGGAAAAAGATCAAGAGTTGGGATCGAATGGTAGCCAAGTTGATGGAGAACTTTATGCCCAAGGATTACCAGATAAATTTTTTCAGGAGGATGCAGAATCTAAGATAGAGAGGGTTGACTGTGAAGGAGTACATAGAAGAGTTCTATAAGATGAACATTAGAGATAGACATAGGGAAAGAGATGAATAGAAAGTTTTTAGATACATTAATGCTCTAAGATACACAATTCAAGATGAACTCAGTATGATGACAGTCAAGACTGTAGAAGACATGTACCAGATGGAACTGAAGGCAGAAGAGAAGTTGGCTAGAAAGCAGAGTCAGCAGAATAGAGGTAGAAGATTGAACAGAGGAAAAGGAGTTTCCCAGGATAAGGCACAAAATTCCAGAGATGAGGTGGAGAAACCACATAGTCACTCTAAGAGTGGAGGAAGTTCCCAAGGAAGACAGAGTGGTGGCAGAAGTTCTTTTCCCAAAGATAGAGGAAGAGGCAGAGGAGGAGAGGTAAGATTCTATGCTTGCGAAAAGATAGTGCATATGTCTTGGGATTTCCCAGAGAGAAAGAAAGGAGGTGAAGCTCACATTTCAGAAGCACATAAGCTAGATGTTGAGGCAGAAGGTGCAAGGGATGGAAGGTTCTTGATGATGAAGAAGGTTCTTTTGAAGCAAGAGCTAGAGGCTCAAAAACCAGTACAAAGGAACAATTTGTTCAGGACATCTTGCAAAACGAAGGACAAAGTTTGCAAGGTGACAATTGACAATGGGAGCACCGATAACTTAGTATTCATGGATATGGTGGAGAAGATAGAGCTGGAGACAACTGCACATTCGACACCATATAAAGTCTCATGGTTGCAGAGGGGTCATCAGGTAACAATTACTCAACAATGTCTGGTTAATTTTAAAATAGGAGGATATAGGGATGAGATCCTATGTGATGTAATTCCTATGGATGTTTGTCATGTTTTGTTGGGAAGACCCTGGAAATATAATAGGGATGTTATTCATGATGAGAGGAGAAACACATACACCTTAGAGAAATATGGTAGGACACACATGTTGTTTCCAATTGAGGAAAAGAAGGTGAAAGAGGAGACTAGCGTGAGCATACTTCTCATGAGTGGGAAGGAAATCCTGAATGAAGTAAAGAAGGAGCAAGAGATGCAGTTTGTTGTAGTGAGGAAACTGAGGGTTATCCTTACCAGTACTTCATTGGAATATTTTCCTTAGGAAATTTAGGAGCTACTGGAGAGATTTGTCGATATTGTAGTGGATGAGTTGCAAAACTCATTGCCGCCTATCAAAAGCAATAGTAATCACATTGACTTGATACCAGAAGCAAGCTTTCCAAATAAATAAGCATACAGGTTGGCACCTCAAGAGAATGAGGAAGTGAAGAGATAGGTTCAACATCTGTTAGACAAAGTGTTAGTCAGAGAATGTTTGAGTCCATGTGCAGTACCAACTATACTAAGTCCAAATAAGGATGGAGGATGGAGGATGTGTATGGACTTGAGGGCCATAAATAAGATCACCATCAGATACAGATTTCCACAACCGAGGATGGATGACTTGATGGATTTCTTGAGTGGAGCTAACTATTTTTCAAAATAGATTTGAAAAGTAGATATCACCATATCAGGATGAGAGAAGCTGATGAGTTTTAGTCTCCAGTTTTGACTATATTTTTTCTTATATCATATCAAAAAGACCTCCATTTTTCATACCTAGTATCACTCCCTTCTGGCCTTGCTATGACACATTTGACATCCTTTTACAACTAAATGGGGCTATTCAAGGTATTCTTACGATTCAAGTTATTTTTATGTATTTTGATACTTTAAATTAATGTTGATACTAATGTGGCATGAGTTAGGTACCGTTCCGTTGAACAGAACTTACCAGTACCAGGTACCAACTCGCACCCAGTGGAGATACCAAAGAAGCCGCTAAAGATCCACACGACATGGCCAGAGTGGTTGACAGTGCGATTTACATGATAGATTGAGTCATAACTCAATATGTTGATTCAAGGCGAGATTATAGAACTAAGTTGTTAATGCTTTATGTTCCACATTTCTTGACACTGTGTGTCATGAAGATGTGAAGTCTGTTTTAACTAATTTTGAGTTATTTTCGGATCTGAGATCCGTTTAGATTAATGCATTCTTATTTTAAACTATTTTTGGGGAGGATCTATAAAAACAGAGGATCACTCCCAAGAAACGTTGGGTTATGTTATGCTATGAGATATACACTTCTGCTAATACAATCTTCCTATGCGTTATGTTACTTCGTTGTTATATGATTTGAGTTATTTTTCTGAGTAAATGAAGCGTGAAGAATGAACAGTGTTTGCATGGAATGAGCTGAGTAGCTTTGGTTTTCTTTTAGGCGATTGTACCTCTTGGTTGGGCCCGCTAACAGGTTCAAGTCACTGCCTCTTTCTGTATTAGAGTTAGTTTATTTCAGTATCTTAGGATTTGCATGCATGCTAGCTTATTTGAGTTTGGGAATTACCTTGTTCAGATTCTTGCTTAACCATTCTTCAAACTGTATTGTTTCTAGCGTATTGGTATATTCTACATTGATGAATGTTGAAAGCGTAATTGATTCCTGTAGAACTTAAAGCATGAACTAGATTTTCTCTGCTTCCAGTTTTCAATCTGAACGTGAATTAAAGAGAATGCGAGTTTGAATTTACTCTGCTTTGATTAGGATAGTTAGTTTACTCTGTTCTGTTATGATAGTTAGGTTGCAATTGAATTAAAGGAAGCTTCCAGTACCAGTAGGGAAAATAGTACATTTCTTTATTTTATCTGTGGATAGATCCAGAACTATTTTGTGATGTTTAGATTAAAAGGTTTTCAAAAATGATCTTTCTTTTTATGGCTTAGATAGGAATCACGATGACTAGATGTTTAAAGCTAATGGTAGATGATCTTGTGAAATCACATTAGACCAGAAATAGAAGTACATGCACTTAAGCACATAATTGTTTTCCTTTGATGAATTAAACAGGAGATGATAAGTTTCAAAATAATCATTAGGGTTCAGTTTCTAAGAGTGAGTTTGTGTTTTCTTGTGAGAATAACCTTTAGATAATAATTAGAATCTTACGGGCACATACAGTGTAGCAACTCTAAGTTCACTTACCCTAGTTTGACAATTCAGTGTTTTCAGTTCATTAAAATCTTTAATATAGCAACCTGACATTTTTGGCATCATTGTCGAGGAGCTGCTTAAAAGGTAAGTTAGATAATTGTCTTGATTATTTTTAGAATGCACTTAGTTTGGTGTGGTATGTTAGCAGGTTGATGATAAGAGGAGCTGTGGAAACAAAGGGTGAGAACCGACATATCAGTTATCACAGGTACTCTGAAACTCAATCTTAGTTTCTTTTTCTTTCATTTAGTATGTCTTCATGAGAAATAGAGATCATAGAGGTAGATTTAGGGGAAATATAAAACAACAAAAAGAAGAAACCTCCACCCAAAAAGCGATAGAAACTGAGACTGGAATTCTGGCTGAGGAAACCATAGAACAAAACCTAGAACCAGGAAACACCATATATCAACAAATTAAAAATCCTGTTGATCCATCCCTGGATGACATAGTTGATCCAGAGAAAATACAAGCTATTCTCGGGAACCCTGACTCTGTAGTTTCACAAATAACAACTTCAACTGTGGAATCAAAGGCGATAGGATCCTCAAAAGGACCAATAGGAAATAACAATTCTGACAAAAAGAATCCAGAAAGGTGGGATTTCACACCCTCACCAAAGAAAGATCGGATTGCATATGCAATTCTTGGTAATCCTTTTAGCATGGCAGAAAGAGGGAGAGACTTACATGGGGAACTTCATATTGAAAATGAAGGAGAATAACAAGCAGAGAATGAGTTAAGACCAGAAACCACCTTTGGGTTTCCTATTTTGGATTTAGTCCAGAATGTCGATATGAAAAATATCCCACCTTCAGCACTACCAACCTTTTATGGGAAAAATAGTGAAGACCCAGATGTCTTTATTTTTGAGTTTGACATCCTGTGCAGGAGTTATAACTATCTCCAGGATGCACATAAACTAAAGTTTTTTCTTGCTACCCTAAAAGATTCGGCATTACGTTGGTTCATGAGTTTAGGAGAATACATCATTAAATCTTGGGAAGATATGAAGACAAAAATTTTAAAGAAGTACCAGGACTATTGTAGACCCAAGGATTTTCGGAATTATATTTTTAAAATGCAACAACAAGATGAATAAATCCTTGAGGATTTCTTAGAAAGATTTACCTATACCCTTCAAAAATCTAAATATAATGATCTCCAGGATGAAGCAATCAAGACTCTTTTCTTAAAAGGAGTTTCAGATGAATATATTGATACTCTCAATTTAATGGCTTCAGGAGACATTTATCAAAAAGACTTTGAAGCAATCCATGAACTTTGTAGAACTTACTCAAGAAGTAGGGGGGAAACTGCAAAAAGTGTGAGAGAACCTGTCAACAAAAATACCAAAGTACCCACATCTGGTGGAGTTACTAGAATCGAATTGGGAAACCTTTTGGAAAATTTTAAAACAGACATTTTAGGAACAATTGGCTCTCAATTAGACACTCTGAAGATTAAGAGAAAGCAGGAAGAGGAAAACCCTGTCCTAAGCATATTTTGCCCAAAATGCAGAAAAAGGCATCCTTTACGAGAATGTCCTTTGGACAATGTTTCTGTATGTGCAATATGTACTGAAAATCATAAAACAGAAGATTGCCCATCCTTACCTGGATTGCAAGCAATATTCAAGGGAGGGGAAGCTCCAGGGACTCCATCTGCACCTAAGAGGCCTTGACAACCTAGGAATTCAAATACATATCAAGAACCATCCCCACAATCTTCCAGCTATTATCCGCCCTTCTCTCAACAACAACATCCATGGAACTGGCTAAATTGACCTCCGCAAAATGTCCCTGCTCAACCTTGGTACTAGGGATGGAGAGATCCGAATTTTGGAAATAACCAACAGCAACATGCAGTACCAATTCCCTAGAATCCCTGTACGCATTATCCTCCAAATATGCATTAGTTATTGCCTGGTTTTATTCCACCTCTGTTACCACCCATTCACCAAACCCCTCAGCAGCCTCAGAATTCACCTCGTCCTACCATTTTGCCCGCTCAACCCATTCCAAATCCTAACCAAAGACCACCTTTAGCACTCCATAATGTTGATTTCTAGAATTACCCAGCTTACAACATAAACCCTATTTCTATACAAGAAATACAACTGAGATCTGGAAAAATTTTAAATAAAATTCAGCCCATAACAAAAACAGCACCAAAGGTAATTATCCAAGAACATGAAGATGAGTCTATGGATAATTTATAAAATGGGGCATCCCTGAAAGATGTTATCATTCCAAAACATAAGGAATCTGAATCACAGCGTAACACACAAACTCAGGTTCCCCAAATTCCCCCTTTTCCTGAAAGGTTGCTTATTGAAAAACCGATTGTCCAATCTGAGTTTGACATCATGAATGAACTAAGAAATGTCTGTGTCAAGATTCCATTGTTAAAAGAAATCAGAGATGTTCCCATCTATGCCAAAACCATCAAAGAACTCTGCATTAAGAAACCTGGTCAGAAACAGAAAGATCCACCCACAATACACCTAGTAGGACAATCATCAAATTGTATTTCTGAAACACATAAAATTGTAAAGTATGCCAACCCAGGGAACCCAATAGTTTCAGTGACTATCAACAATGTTTCTATTGGTACTACTTTAGTCGATCTAGGTGTATCCATTAATATAATGACCATCAACACAGTGGAACTGTTACAACTAAATGAATTCCTTCGCCCTACTCCTACAGTTGTTGAACTTGCTGACAGAACCACTGTAAAACCTGTTGGAGTTCTTGATGACATCCTTGTGACTTTAGCTTCGTGGGAATATCCTGTTGACTTCATGATTATTCATTCAAAGGACCCCACAAAAGGCCATCCAATCATTCTAGGGATACCTTGGTTGGCCACAGCCAATGCTTTCATAGGATGTCGTGGTGGGGATATGTTTATCTCAAATGGTATTTCTTCACAGAAACTTACTCTGTTCCCACCTGCTCGGCTAGTTACAGAAGAATTATGGTGGTTAAAGTGTCCCTATTATGAGAATGATGATGAAGAATCTTTATTCTTTGTTGATGATTTCCACGCACTGCAAGAACCTATAGAGGATGACATTTTAAATCACTTTCTTTCTGTGACAGAAAATGTTGAGTTCCCACAAACCTATCTGCAATATGATCAAATTTTCAGAGAAGAATTTCAAGAACGAAGCGATTTATTTCCCTCATTTTCACCATCCATGGTTTTCACCATTTCTGAGCACTCAGGGTCATATACCATTCCAGTAGAACTTATCCCAGGTAGATGTCTATACATCAACTCTGAATTGAGTCTCAGCCAACAGGAACAGTTAACAAATCTTTTGAAAGAACAGTCAAGGGCTTTTGCATGGGAATATACTGATATGAGGGGAGTGCACCCTAACACTTGCATTCACCACATGTATATCCAACCAGGGATAACCCCAGTAAGACAACCACAAAGGCGTATGAATCCAATCCTAAAAGACTTTGTAAAAGAAGAATTACATAAATTATTAAATGTTGGATTCATTTATCCAATTTCTGACAGCAAATGGGTTTCACCTCTTGTTGTGGTACCTAAGAAAATGACAGCGAAATGGAGAATGTGTGTAGACTTTGGGGAGATGAACAAAGAAACCACACGAAGAAGACTATTTTCCTTTACCCTTATAGATCAGGGTTTGAATACCTTGGTACGGAAAGATATTTTTCTTTTCTCGATGGATATAGTGGATACAATCGGATTCAAATTGCTCCTGAAGACCGGGACAAAACAACATTTTACATGTCCTTGTGGCACTTATGCTTATAAGTGCTACCTTTTGGATTATGCAATGCTCATGCTACATTTGATTCCTTGGAATATTTGATGATTTAATTCATGATTGTGTGGAAGTTTACATGGACAATTTTACTGTTTATGGTAACACTTTGAAGAATCCTTCAAGTGTCTGGAAAGTCTTGATTCACTGCTAGGAATCAAATTTATCCCTTAGTCCCGAAAAATGTAAAATGCTATTATTTATCCCTTAGTCACGAAAAATGTAAAATGCTATTAACTGAGGGAATTGTGTTGGGTCATCATTTGTCTGCAGAAGGAATTAAAGTTGATCCAGCCAAAATTGAGGTGATAGTTAATATTTCCTCTCCAAAAACCCAAAAAGATGTGAGAAGTTTTTTGGGGCATGCTGGATATTATTGTCGATTTATTGAAAACTTTACAAAGATAGCCAGCCCCATGTTTAAACTGTTAGCAAAAGATGCAGAATTTTGTTGGGATGATAATTGTCAGAGTGCTTTTGAGAATTTAAAAGCAAAATTGTCTATGGCACCTATTCTCAGAGGACCAAATTGGTCCCTTCCTTTCCATATTTCAACTGATGCCTCAGACACTGCTTTAGCAGGAGTGCTTGGACAAAAAGAAAACCAACAAAATTATGCAATTTACTTTACCAACAAAAACCTTACTCCTCCTGAATTGAACTACACAGTAACAGAGAAGGAATTTTTAGCAGTAGTTCATTCCATTAACAAATTTCATCACTACATTACTGGATATAAGGATTTTGTACATACTAACCATTATTCTATCATATTTTTGATGAACAAACCAGTTACTATTGGGAGAATCACACGATGGCTTTTGCTGCTTCAAGAATTTAACATCACTATAGTTGATCGGCCAGGGAAAGAGAATGTAGTTGCGGATTTTCTTTCTCGTATTCCTCAAGATAGTACTGACATCCCAGTGAATGATAATTTCCCTGATGAACATTTGTTTGCAGTAGCTGTTAAGACCCCTTGGTTTGCAAAAACAGTGAATTACTTAGCTATAGGAAGATTATAAACTCATTTATCATCACCTCAAAAGAAAAGAATTATCCAACAAAGTGCTTACTATTCTTGGGTGGGAAGTGATCTTTTCTATACAAGTCATGATATGATCATTAGGAGATGTGTCCGGGAAGATGAGATTCCCGATATCTTTCAGGCCTGTCATGATGGTCCATGTGGGGGACATTTCTATGATAAGAGAACGACATATAAAGTCTTACAATCTGGATACTATTGGCCGACATTGTTTAAGGATGCAACAAAATATGTGAGAAGCTATGATAGTTGTCAAAGGATGGGAAGGCCCACTGCAGTAGACGAGATGCCCCTACGACCACAGGTTGTGATTGAACCATTTGATAAATGGGCACTTGATTTTGTAGGACCAATTGCCCCAATGTTGAAAAAGAAGAAGTACATCTTGGTGTGCACAGATTTTGTGACCAAGTGGGTAGAGGAAAAATCCTTATATCAAGCAACTGAGAAATCAGTGGTTGAGTTTATTTATGAAGATATATTTACCCGTTTCAGTGTCCCATGAGAGATTGTTACCCACCAAGGTGCCCAATTTACTTCCAAATTGATGAAAGAACTCACAGATAAATATGGGATAAAACACTGTAAGTCTTCCCCATACCATCCACAAGCCAAGGGCAAGTGGAATCTACGAATAAAGTTCTAGAAGCTATTCTGACCAATACAATACATTTACATCATAAAGATTGGGCAGATAGACTTCCAGAGGCTTTATGGGCATACCGGACTACATGGAGAAATACCACTGGTCATACTCCTTACGAATTGGTATTTGGCAAGCAAATTCTCCTTCCCATAGAATTTTAGATTCATACCTTCTGCCTAGCAGCAGAATTGGGGTTGAATTTGAATGAAGCACAGAAACAAAGAGTCATGCAACTAAATGAATTGGGAGAAATTAGGCAATATTCTCTTCAAAGAACTATCCTTGTACAAAATCAACGTAGCAAATGGCATGATAAATACATTAAGAAAAAGCATTTTCAACTAGGGTATTGGGCATTACTTTTCGATTCCAAATACACAACTTTCAAAGGAAAACTTACAACAAGGTGGTTGGGACCTTATGAAGTAGAAACTGTTTTTGATAATGGTTCTGTCAGGATTAAGACCATAGATGATTCTCAGAATTCCTTTGTAGTAAATGGACATCGATTAAAAGTGTATAACAAACCCTTGTCAAAAGATGATTTTCTACAGGAAGTTGCCAAGCAAACAAAAATAAATATAGTGGGAGAAGATTCTTCTCCTCCTGCTGATCTTTGATCATTCATGCTGTTTTAGGATTCTGTAAATAATAAATTTTTACCAGAAAATAAAAAAATTTAAATAATAAATAAATAAAACATTCTTTCTTTTTGGATATGTTGATATATTGTTTTCAGTTTTACAGGTTTTTCAAAGAAAGTATAGAACTGAACTTCATCACTCTCCCGCATCAGGGAAGAAGGTAAGACTATTTTAGTTCATGAAATTTTCTTATCAATATAACTGACTTGTTTTGAAATGAATAAATTTGAGCTTGTTTGCTCCCTTTGACTGCTCATTAAAGTATGAAAGGGGCATTTATCAGGAAAGGATTATTATTTACCAGACCTGGTGAATTATGATGGGAAAGAAACCCCCATAGAGTTTTCTTTTAGCATTTTCTCAAAATCTCAAAACATGAGGAAGCAATGAGCATATACTAACATGGGCTCATAAAATCCACAAGTAAGTGATTATTGTTCCAAAAAATTATGTCTGTAAGATTTCTATCTGCACTCGCGTTGGATGATGTGGGATACGTTAAGGTCCACCTTCCAACAAATCTCACTCCATCGACATCAACACCTTATCTGGAACAAAGATTAGAGATTATTTAGTGCCCTGGACTCTGCATGCCTCAATGGCAGATGTCCTTGCTAACAACCCTGGGAATACACCAATGTATCTTGGTTGATAGATCCTACAGGTGACTTGACACCAAGACCTCTATTCGTACCTGTTAGGATGTGATATAGGTACCTTGAGGCCCATTGACATCACTGGTGGGTCATCTCGCATTGGTTAACGACATTCATTAATGGTCGATAATCCGATGATTTCTTTTTGTGTTCGACTCCATAACATTTATTCACACAAATAAGAATTGTACCATGGGTTAAATCTTTGAATTTGTTGAAGACATGATTTCAATCGATCTTTTTCAGGACAGGACAAAAGCCAGGTTCAGGGATAATCATCAGATAATTTGTTGTTATAAAGAGAAAGTCTTTTTCTCAGCAGGATATTATTGGTTCAAATTTCTCTGCAGATTTCGGATTGTTTCATCAGTACCAGTCAGTACCAGCACAGAATCCATCAGCTATAGTGGTCATCATAAATACAAGTGCAAATTACAATTTTCGTGCCCTCGAGATCCAGACTTGACTTCAAAAATCTCTACAGCAAGAAATGCATAACAAGGGGATAGGTAATCTAATTCAGGTATGCTTAGTTCATGTTGATTTAATGTATTAAATTACATATTAATAGTTTGAACTGAGAATTCCTTGTTACTCCATAATGTTTCATTGTACCCATACTCTGTACCTAATAAACCAGTCCACATAGACATTTCATATCATGAAAATGCACAACATTACCTTGGATGAGTTTGACACGACTCATATATGATAACACTCTGCACTCATGTACGACTATCATCATTTCCCTACATGCTATCGATTCCCACAACAATTCAAACGTTCTCCTATGATCCTTCTCCCGATTACTTCACACATCACACTCTATTCCCTTGTTTCCCTCATCTAAATTTTGTTGCTCACCTGTAGACCTTTCCTGTGATATCAAGTGAAATCATGGTGGAAAATCGTCATGAACCAGAGACATATGCAGACTTAGAGGCCCTTCCGGAGTATGAAACCACCAGAGACATTTTTCAGAAAGAGGGATGGGAGCCGTTTTTCAAGAAATTCGATGGATATGATGATTCAATTATGCTTCAGTTCGCTCTGCGTTTTCAGGGTGGGTTCATTAAAGTGGGTGAGCTAGAGTCCGAAGTCATAGAAAAATTCATTTCGGAAGCAATTCAACTGCCCACCACTGGTCAGAGATGGACAAAGGACCAGCCTGTTGACAAGAAGCTCTGCACACAGCTTCTGAAACCAAAGTACTGGAAGATACAATGGTCAGAGGGCACATCATGGTCATGGTTAGAACCAAAATGGGCTCAGTTGCTAGCTATCATCCAATGTTACCTCACTTGCGAAGGACAGTATACAATCGTATTTCCCTACCATGCCCAACTTCTGCTACATTTCAAGGGTAATCATTTGATGAACATACCCTACTTTTTGTTGAAAAGTTTAAAGAAAATTGCAGAACAGGTCCGAAAGGCCAAAGATTTTCGAGAGATTTTCGAGGAAGTTTATTTCATTTTGGTCTTGTCAAGATATTGATTAAGTCCACATTGTCCCAGAAACAATAAACTTGGGATATGTTCGCTATAATAACCCTAGACTCTGACAAGTCTAAAGATAAAAGTTTTAATCTTGATCCTCCACAAAAGAATCTGAACTCTAGGAAAAAGGGTGTTAAAACCCCGACCAAAATTTGTGATGACCCTAAGAATATACCAGACAGCACAATTGAAGCCAGTGCTGGAGACCCTGGTACAGAACATTCATTTGATGCCCATGGGTCTGATAGAGTGGAAACCAATCTTGAAACTGTGAAGAATACTACTCCTACAAAGACAAATGTTGAAATTCTGATTTCTTCCCCAACTGCTATGAACATTATTGATGTGGAAGAACTGGCAGAGTTGACTGACAAACCTAGGAGAAATCCCAAATGGAAATGTAAAAGCACATTGTCAGGTATGGATAACTCTGTGCCCAGTTACCCACCACAGGAGAGATTAAAAAATGTGGATGATCATGAGGAGGCTCCAGAGCCCTCTGAAATGACTTGGACTCTTTCCCAACTGATTCGAAAAGTCTGTAAAGTGGATCGGCAAGCTACTGCGCCCAAAGAAATTGAGCAGGACGAGCCAATTCGAATACCAACAGATACCCCTGCTCGGATATATAAAGAGTTCACTCCTGAACTTAGCCCAGTTGACAATCCCGATCCAGTCGACACCCATGATCAAATTCCAGATGAGTTCACTCACGCATCCAGTCCTCAAACACAACCAGGACATGATAAAACATTTGAATCTTACTGTGAAATTTCCTCCAATAAATCCTTGAGACCAATGGTAGCCAGATTAGAAAGCAGGAATAACTGGTTGAAAGAGAAACTACATGAATACACCATATTGGACCGACATATCAAAACAGAGAATGAACTCATGAAAGTCAGGCAAACTCATTTCTTATCCAAAATTGAAAGATTAAAACGAAAGAATAAGGGTATTTTCCAGAGGAATAGGAGACTACAAAAGATTGCCAGGAAGCACATCATCATCAATCGAGTCCTCAAGAAGGAAATCAGAAACCTAAAAAAACATGAGAAGTTACAAATGTTGGTTGCGGCTGCTACAATGCTCTGATGAATCTCAGTTTTTGACTTTTTGTTGTTTGAGGACAGGAAAAGACTTCATTTTGGGGGAATATTAGTCTCCAGTTTTGACTATATTTTTTCTTATATCATATCAAAAAGACCTCCATTTTTCATACTTAGTATCACTCCCTTCTGGCCTTGCTATGACACATTTGACATCCTTTTACAACTAAATGGGGCTATTCAAGGTATTCTTACGATTCAAGTTATTTTTATGTATTTTGATACTTTAAATTAATGTTGATACTAATGTGGCATGAGTTAGGTACCGTTCTGTTGAACAAAACTTACCAGTACCAGGTACCATCTCGCACCCAGTGGAGATACCAAAGAAGCTGCTAAAGATCCGCACGACATGGCCAGAGTGGTTGACAGTGCGATTTACATGATAGATTGAGTCATAACTCAATATGTTGATTCAAGGCGAGATTATAGAACTAAGTTGTTAATGCTTTATGTTCCACACTTCTTGACACTGCGTGTCATGTAGATGTGAAGTCCGTTTTAACTAATTTTGAGTTATTTTCGGATCTGAGATCCATTTAGATTAATGCATTCTTTTTTAAAACTATTTTTGGGGAGGATCTATAAAAACAGAGGATCACTCCCAAGAAACATTGGGTTATGTTATGCTATGAGATATACACTTCTGCTAATACAATCTGCCTATGCGTTATGTTACTTCGCTGTTATATGATTTGAGTTATTTTTCTGAGTAAATGAAGCGTGAAGAATGAACAGTGTTTGCATGGAATGAGCTGAGTATCTTTGGTTTTCTTTTAGGCGATTGTACCTCTTGGTTGGGCCCGCCAACAGGTTCAAGTCGCTGCCTCTTTCTGTATTAGAGTTAGTTTATTTCAGTATCTTAGGATTTGCATGCATGCTAGCTTATTTGAGTTTGGGAATTACCTTGTTCAGATTCTTGCTTAACCATTCTTCAAACTGTATTGTTTCCAGCGTATTGATATATTCTACGTTGATGAATGTTGAAAGCGTAATTGATTCCTGTAGAACTTAAAGCATGAACTAGATTTGCTCTGCTTCTAGTTTTCAATCTGAACGTGAATTAAAGGGAATGCGAGTTTGAATTTACTCTGCTTTGATTAGGATAGTTAGTTTCTCTGTTCTGTTAGGATAGTTAGGTTGCAATTGAATTAAAGGAAGCTTCTAGTATGAGTAGGGAAAATAGGACATTTCTTTATTTTATCTGTGGATAGATCCAGAACTATTTTGTGATGTTTAGATTAAAAGGTTTTCGAAAATGATCTTTCTTTTTATGGCTTAGATAGGAATCACGATGAATAGATGTTTAAAGCTAATGGTATATGATATTGTGAAATCACATTAGACCAGAAATAGAAGTACCTGCACTTAAGCACATAATTGTTTTCCTTTGATGAATTAAAAAGGAGATGATAAGTTTCAAAATAATCATTAGGGTTCAGTTTCTAAGAGTGAGTTTGTGTTTTCTTCTGAGAATAACCTTTAGATAATAATTAGAATCTTACCGGCACATATAGTGTAGCATCTCTAAGTTCACTTACCCTGGTTTGACAATTCAGTGTTTTTAGGTCATTAAAATCTTTAATATAGCAACCTGACAATGAGTGAAAAATAGCATTCAAGACGAATGACGGGTTATATGAATGGCTTGTTATGTCATTTGGCTTAACAAATGCCCCGAGTAATTTTATGAGACTGATGAACTAAGTGTTAAAGGATTTCATTGGTAAGTTTGTAATTGTGTATCTAGATGATATACTGGTGTTTAGCAAGAGTAAGGAGGAACAATTAAGACATTTGAATTTGGTGATGAGGAGGCTGCAACAAGAGAAGCTGTTAATCAATTTGAAAAAGTTCACTTTCATCAAGACAAAGCTCATATATTTGGGTTTTGTTATTTCTTCAAATGAATTGAAGATGGATCCCAAAAAGGTGAAAGCAATCAGAGAATGGTCGACACCAAAGAATATCTTTGAGGTAAGAAGATTCCATGGGTTAGCAATTTTTTATTGGAAATTCATCAGAAATTTTAGTGGGATTAGTGCTCACATTATGGATACAGTGAAGAAAAGATGCAAGTCTTTCAAATGGACAGAAGAGTCCGAGAGGAGCTTCAACATATGGAAGGAGAATATAACTAAACAATTGATTCTGGTTCTACCGGATTTTGGAAAGACGTTTCAGGTAAGATGTGATGCGAGTGGAGTTGCAATTGGAGCAGTCTTAAGCCAGGACAACAGACATGTTGCATATTTCAGTGAGAAGTTGAACAACGCTAAACATAAGTACTCCACATATGAAAAAGTTTTTTATGCCATAATCCAAGCATTGAAAAAATGGAGGCATTATCTCGTACCAAAGGAATTGTTTTTGTATAGCGATAATCATGCTTTGAAATTCATAACCAGACAGAGAAGTTAAACCAGAAACATGCTAAGTGGATAGAGTTTATCCAAAATTTCACTTTTGTCATTAAACACATTTCTGGAAACGCTAACAAGGTTGTTGATGCATTGAGCAAGAGGGTTTTAATTCTGCAGGAATTTTAGGCCAAAACCTTGAGGTTTGATCACCTTAAGGAAATGTACCACAATGATCCAGATTTTGGAGAAGCATATGAAGCATGTGTGAATCATGTGCTCAGAGACAAAATCTAGTGGGTCAGATATTTGATTCAGGATGGGTTACTATTCAAGGGATGCTAGTTGTGCATACCAAGATGCTCAATGAGGGAGAATTTGTTTAAGGAAAAGCATATCGTGGGTCTAGCCGGAAAATTTGGCCATGAAAAAACATTTGCTCAATTAGCCAATTCATATTACTAGCCAAGTATGAGAGAAGAGGTGAATAAATTTGTGAACAATTGCAAGATTTGTCAGTCTGCTAAAGGGAATAAACAGAACATTGGATTGTATCAACCATTGCCTATTCCAGAGAGGCCTTGGGATGCGATAAGCATGGATTTTGTGTTGGGATTGCCATGAACACAAAGAGGAAGTGATTCCATATTTGTGGTGGTAGATAGATTTTCAAAGATGGCACACTTTATCCCATTCTAGAAGAACAGTGATGCAACGCATGTTGCAAATTTATTTTTTAAAGAGATTGTGAGACTTCATGGATTTCCCAGGAGTATATTTTCAGATAGGGATACCAAATTTGTTGGTCATTTTTGGAGGACATTGTGGAAAAATTTGGGGACAGAGCTATCTTTTAGTTATACATATCATCCACATATAGATGGATAGACCGAGGTGGTGAATATAATCCTAGGATATTTGCTGAGAAGTTTGGTCACTGAACACCATAGTCAGTGGGATCAGATTCTAGCACAAGCCGAGTTTGCATATAATGACTCAATGAACATGAGCATTGGGAAAAGTCCATTCCAAATCTTGTATGGAATGAATTCGAGATGAGTTTTGGAATTAAGATATCTGAAGCAAAGTGAGTTTAGAAGTGTAGGAGCTGAAGATTTCATTGTAGAGATGCAGGAATTTCACAATCATATCAAGGAGCAGTTAAAGAAAAGCAGTGGCGAATACAAGCGCAGAGCTGATCAACACAGAAGGAAGATTTAATTTGAATTTGGGTATCAATTTCTAGCACATCTAAGGAAATAAAGGTTCCCAACAGGAACATATAACAAGTTGAAGTTGAAAAAGATAGGGCCATGTAAAGTCTTGAGGTGATTTGGAGAGAATTCTTATGAGTTAGAACTGTAGGAAGACGTGGGTATATCACCCATATTCAACATTGAAAACATGTATCCTTTTAGGGAAGGTGGATCTGAAATATCTGAAGATCAAAGAAAGATTCAGTGGGAGAAGCAGATGCCTATAGAAAATAATCCACGGATGGAAAAGATCGTAGATCAAAGGGTTGGTAAGAAGACCAGAAGGAAGACGTATTTTGAATACTTGGTGAAGTGGAAAGGACGACCAGTAGAAGATGCCAGTTGGGTTAATGAAGCAGAGATACAAAAGCATGGAAGATCAATGTAGAAGCTCATGGACAGAAGCCCATGAATTTTTCAGCCAAGGGAGTATGATTCAATAGCATCGTTAGCAAAGCACAAGCGTGAAAGATAGTCGGGCGCACTAGTGCACATTTTGAAATGTTTTGAATTTCAAACGATCAATGTATTAATGAGATATATGACAAAGCCTTTTTGAGTTATGAATGTCTTTAAATATCATAGGCCAAGCTATCACAGAATATGATGGGGGAATGTATTTTCTTTTATGGATCAGATTGTAGTACAGATTTGGAGCTTGCGCTCTTATCTGTCTAACACAATATTTATTGTAAAATTCATTAAGTAGTTGATAGAATTAAATTCCATTTAAGGTAGCGTAGAGTAGTTGGAGGGAATGCTTGAAGAGAACCTCTTGTATAAATATTTGTAATATTTCTTAGTAAGGGTTGTTGTCGGTTGTTGTAATCAAAGTGGTTGTCAATTGTTGTTGATAGCTGTTGGAGCAGCTAAATCTAGTATGTGTAGATTGTCATAGTAAGCTAAGAGCTAGGAGATGCAAAGAAAAGTTGTATGAATGTATGTAAGTTTCAGTTGGTTGAATATAATAGAGGAACATTGTCCCAAATGTGTGTATGGGTATGTGTCTATCTAAATGAATGGTAAGACTTCTGTCATTTTTCAATTCTCTGTTATTTTCGTTCTTGAATCCATGACTGCATTTTCTTTGTTGAATGTATGAATCATTGTGAGGATTAGATAAGTTTCAAGTATTTATTTTCATTGGAGCAAGTGCAAGTGTGCATAGTGTCTGCAAGGAGTGCGTGACTGAGTTTGTTCCGGCTCAAAAGCTCAAAAGAGATAGTAAAACTTATACATATGCAAGGAGTGCATTGATGTCTGGAAGGAGTGCACGATAGAGTTTCAGACTCAAAAGCTGAGGGAGGATAGAGTGATTTAGTCACAAGAAATAGAAGTGGTTGGAGAATAGTCGTAAGGAGTGTGAAGTCATCCACAAAGGTTGAAGTGTGGAGAGAGATCTATTGCAACGCATGTGCAGGTCAAATTCTTGACTAAGTGTCGAAGAGATGGTCCATAGGAACAAATTGGAGAAGGACATCTCATGAGAAAGAGATACCAAAATATTCAATGGGAGAAGTCCTTCGATTTTTCACTAAACATCAATGAACAAGATTCGTTCTTAGAAGAAGAAGAATGACCCCAGACCGTTAGATCTGGTGAAGTTGCAAGGAAGAGAACTAGGAAGTAATTTGGTACTTTAGAGGTTCGACAAGTTGAAGACTTGACAAAGACTGAGTTGTGAGGTCCAAAGTTGCGATTCAATCCTGACCATTGATCACGGGAAAGTATGTGGCGGCATGATCCAAGGATTCAGAAATCGAGAGATTGGAGGTTGTGAGTGAAAGGCCTAGTGTTTCGCGGGGTCATGAAGTCTGAATCATTGTGGGGCCGGCGAATCCGAGTAGACGTGTGGCATGATTTCAAAGACTCACAGCTGAGCGCTTCGGGAAGGAGTGAATAAAGGATTCGAGACACCTCGAAAGTCCAAACTGCGAAGGAGGTGGACCCACGGTCATAACCATGGTCACTTGTGGAAGAGCATGTGTGTGTGGGTACGATAGTTTCGGGTGCCGCAGGGACCCAAGGAATCACTCTGATTCATGAATTCAAACGATCCAAGACTGGGAGGTCAAGAAACCCTTTGGAGGGAAGGGGGTTTGCACCACCAATGCACCAATAGTATTCATGAGCCTCATGAATGGTGTATTCTGAAAGTACTTAGAACGCTTTGTACAACTCTTTCTGGATGATATCCTCATCTATTCTAGGAACGAAAGAGAACATGAGGAACACTTGCGAGTGATGTTGTCATGTCTTAGAGAGAACAAATTGTATGGAAATTTTTCTAAGTGTTCTTTCTTCCAGAAAGAGATTCATTATTAATTCATGTCATTTCAGGTGAAGGAATATCTCTGGACCTAGAAAAGGTGAAGGCCATTATGGAATGGCTAGTGCCAAAAAATTCTCATGAGGTGAGAAGCTTCATGGGGCTAGCAGGTTATTTTTGGAGGTTTGTGGAAGGGTTCTCTAAGATAGATAAACCCATCACCACCTTGCGGTGCAAAGGGGTCAGGTATTAGTGGACAAAGGAATGTGATACTGCATTCATTGAGCATAATAGGTTACTAACTAGTGCGCCATCTCTACAGGTGTCAAATATGGAAAAAAACTTCACAGTCTACACAGATACCTCAAAGAAAGGATTCGG
Organism: Picea sitchensis; assembly: GCA_010110895.2. Taxonomy (NCBI): domain Eukaryota; kingdom Viridiplantae; phylum Streptophyta; class Pinopsida; order Pinales; family Pinaceae; genus Picea; species Picea sitchensis. The sequence goes on along the minus strand of SNQJ01S0010106.1, from coordinate 90,284 downwards.
GTTTGTGCTAATGAAGGATGGGGGAGTGATAGTGTATGATTCAAGAAATTTGAAGCAACATGAGGTGATTTATGCTACTCATGATTTATACTTGGAAACTGTAATGCTAGCTCTAAAAATTTGGAGGCATTATCTAGTTGGGCGAAGCTTTGAGCTCAAAACTGACCATGAAAGCTTAAAGCATCTCTTCACTCAAAGGGATCTCAATGCCAAGAAGTGGTGATGGAGTGAGTTTATGAGTGAGTACAATTTTGGAATTTCATACATCAAGGGAAAGGAGAATGTGGTCGTGGATGCCTTGAGCAAGAGACCATGTGTCTTCTCCTTGGTACCCTTAAAAGTTAATCTGAGGGAGCATGTGTTGGAGAAAATTCTTGGACATAGTTGGTATTTAAAGGTTTCTTCAACCCTCCAGAGTGGGAGGAAATTAGATCCAAATTATGAAGGATATATCCTAGAAGTAGATGGATTATTAAGATATCAGGGAAGGATGTACATCCCCGAAGGTGGGGATATTCAAAGCATCATACTCAAGGAATCCCATAGAGAAATTTATTGTGCACATCCTGGTGTGAAGAAAATGTACGTAGAAATGAAGAAGATTTTATTCTAAGTAGGAATGAAGCGTGATGTATTCCATTTCATCACCAAGTTCCTAGAGTGTCAACAAGTGAAGGATGACCACCACCACCCGACAGGTATCCTATAGTTGCATGATGTTCCTATGTCCAAGTGGGAAGTCATTTATATGGATTTTGTTGTGGGATTTCCACCCACATCGCACATACATAATGCCATTCTTGTGATAGTTGATAAGTTGATCAAGAGTGCTCATTTTATTCTAGTTAGAGACACTTATGATGTCACTTTTGTGTCACTCATGTTTATAAGTGAGGTTATCCATCTGCATGGGTTACCCAAGAAGATCATTCCAGATAGGGACTCTCGATTCACATCTAGGTTTTGGACAAGTTTGCAGTCGACATTGGGAACTAAGTTGAACTTAAGCACAACATATCATCCTGAAACAGATGGGAAAAATGAGAGAATAAATCAGGTTATGGAAGATATCTTTAGGATGTATGCCATGGATAATCAAACCCATTGGGAGAAGTAGCTACCTTTGGTGTAGTTCGCCTACAATAATAGTTTTCATAGCTCCATTATAATGCCACCCTATGAAGTTTTGTATGGAAGGCCATGTAGGACACCATTGAGTTGGGAAAGGTTATAAGATCAAGTGACAGTTGGGCCAAAATTGATTCAAGAGATGGAGGAAAAGGTGATTCATATTAGGCAATGACTAAAGGAAGCACATGATAGATAGAAAAGTTATGTTGATTCACATAGGACTGACCGAAGTTATAAATTTGGAGATCAAGTTTTCATTCATATCAGGCCTAATAAGATTACCATTTGGTTCAGGAAGAGGACAAAGTTGTCACCTCAATTTATAGGACCATTCAAAATCCAAGAGAGAATTAGACCCATTGCCTATCGTCTCGTAATTCCACCTCACTTGCATAAAACTCATTTTGTTTTGCATGTATGTGTTCTACATCATTATATTACTAACAAATCTCATAAACTGAATAGGAAAGAATTGCAGGTATCGAAGGCAGGAACCCTTATGGTCGAACCATTATGCATATTGGACCGTAGGGTCCGACAGCTTAGGAATCGTCTGGTAGACCAATTTGAGGTCCAATGGGACAAGTATAGCCCAGGATCTACTACATGGGAGGATGCAGAGACCTTACGAAGAGATCATCCCTCACTTTTTTTACCACCTTGGAAATATTTTTTCCAAAGGTTGGGTGTATGTAATGCCACCTTTTGACTTAGAAAGCTAGAATTACTTAAGCCCTAATCACCTTTTATTTTCTATTAAATGTGAAAATATTAATGATACACTTGAATTTTAAGGCATGTGGACCTATGCTAATGTCAATTCTATGAATGTTTATCATTATTTGAATTATGGTGGATATTATGCAATCTATTTCTAACTTGAAAAAATTGGCATTTAAAGTTGTTGGTACGTGGATAATAGATTGAGAATATGATTAAATTCATTTACATGATAGTAATGCATAGATATGTATGATTTTGTATTATAGACTAATATGAAGGTCAATGGGTTGTGAAATAGCCAAAGGATAATGATAATAAAAGGTTGGTGTCGTGAACATCGACCAGAAAATAGTATGGTATGAATATTTGTATGTGAAATTATGTTGGTTCAAATGCATTGCTATGATATGTGGACAAGTGCAGGTTTTTCAAGTGGCAAGACATCCTGAAATTGAATATACAATGATAAAATTCCCAACAACACAGTTCCATTGTATGGTCACTAGTACATATTGGAAAAATTGTGATGTTCTATTTGCGACGTTATGGACAAAATTGGCCATACTGTCAAAAAATAGAAGAGATTTTAATTTTTTTCTCCATATTTCCTGATAACGTCTCTCTTGCGATGAAGTTCGGAGGACATCGTTCTTGCGACGAAGTTTAGAGGACATCGTTTTTGCGACGATGTAAATTTTTGTCTCACTTGCGACGTTGGTGAAATATTTGTCGCACTTGTGACGTTGTGGACACTAGGTTTTCCCCACCCCAATGGTCACCCAGTATTTGACCAAGTCAACTTTGACTTGGTCAACAATCGTCAAAATTCCGATGTTATAAAATCTATAAGTGTGTTTCATTTTACAGATGTTGCAACAAGTTTGTTATAATAATGATAGTTCAAAAAGGGTATAAGTTGGTCTTCTTGGCGAACAAAAACCATGCATTTTTTTCAGTATATGTCTGTGGTGAAGAATGCCAGAAAACATTAGAGGTGGGAAAAAAATTAAAGAGGTTGAAAAGGGTGACGGTAAATGTTATTTCCCTTGCAAAAATTGTTGAGACATCCCAAAATAGTTTTAATAGCAACAACTAAAAAAAATTGTAGAAAATATGGGCACATGGATGGGGGATCAAAAGAATATCATCCCATGGTAATTAGCTATGTATATATTCATTATCTGTTTTAATATTTATTGTATTCTCAAACTTTTATATTGTTTTATACACGCATTAATTTTTCATGATTGTTTGTAATTATCAAGTTAGATTTCCCCCCCTAACTTTATGCACAAAGCACCAAGTAGTAGCAGAGATGATGTTGTACAAGATAAAGAATTTGAAGAGGATAATGAAGAACAAGTTAATGATCCCATGGAAGTATATGACAATAATAACATAGTTCAAGATGAGGGGACAAATCAAATGATCCAAGACTTATTCGGTCATCCAGATGAGGGTCATGGGTGTTGAAATGGATACTTGACACTGAGAGGGGTGGGTGAATCAGTGTCATGAAACTTTGGACAATTTTCCACTTTTCATAAATTAACTAAACAACATATATTTATTTCATTTTCTCAACCAATATATAAAATAATAAATAATTTATTTATATATTTAACTTGAATGAATACATAAGATCAATATTTTAATTTCATCTTCAAACAATTATGAGAGACCCATCTCTCTGTTATAAGACCCAGCTTGTAGTTCTCATATCCAAATGAGAAATGAAGAATCCAACCCTCATAACAAGTCCCAGCTTGTTGATCTCATATCCAATTGAGATGTGAGGAATCTAATCCTCATAAAAGACCCAGCTTGTAAACAGGCACCAACCTGATAGAATGAACCTTCATTCAATCCATTATATATAAATATATATACTTCAACAAATTCAACTACACTTTATTTTCACCATTATTTCTTGTTTATATAGTCTTCCAAACGGTTTTAATTTGAATCATTGTGTCATTTGATATTTGAACCATTGTACATTTTCATTTAAATGATTAATCTTTAAATAATATCATTTTTCCTTTTATCCTTTATTCATAATGCTCATGAATTAAATCTCTTTTAATCATTGTGTGTTGGTTCTTTTGTCTTCATGATTTGATCACATACATGGATTTACTCATTATATCGTACTCATGATTTTGTTGTGTTCTCAGTTCACCAACAGATCATATTTAATCTTTTATTGATTCTCTATATTGTTATAGTGTTAACTCTCTGTTGAATTAAATCAGTATGAGGCGCTTCCTTCAAACCATTTACATATGTTCAAATGCACAAAACCATGGGATTATTGTCTAAGTGATGTTCCCAACACTGCCTCTTTGTTTTCTCTTTGTTTCTTTATTCCATACAACTACAGGTGGTGACCAGGCGCTAGGCCAAGTGAGTGCTCGATCATTTATCAAAATCAACAATCACGTTTTAATATCCCAATGAGATGGACGGTTGTCGATACTTCGGGACTTTGTCCTTCGCAACTTCCATCCTCTATAATATTTCAAATATCTTGAAGAATATTTCTCCGAAGTAGATTGGACGGTTGATATATTTTTTGCACAATGAACGATTATCATTCACTTCAGAACTTCGACTATTCGTGGCTCCTGAACTCTAGAGTAAAAATTCCTCCGAAACGATTACCTACCAATTAAGTCATACATCAATGGTGACCTCTTGTTGTCGGTTAACACCTCCACTTATTCTATCCTTCCATTGTACTTTATCAATGGTCGAGAATGCTCCCAAACTAGATCAACAATAGGAGTTAACTTCGGCCTTTGGCCCTTCGAGTGATTTTCTATGTCAGAAACATGTTTCCCCCGAAGTGCATACTCCCGAAGTGACATAACTTTTTGACGTCACTTATGACTTGGCACTGGCCGAGTGGATGACATGTGTCACTTATATTCGTGACTTACACATACCTAAAATTCCAATTTCATCTTGACACTTGTCATCATTTGATTGTGCCACGTGTCCTTGCTGACATGGTCTGTTGATGTGGATCTCCTGATGTGTGTGCTATGTGTCTTCACTTTGAAACTCTGAAGCTTTGGCCTTGGTATTTTTCTTATCCTATCCTTCCACTTTACTTGATCCAATGGTTGGTATATTATCCAAAGTGTTTCTTGGATCGAATGACTCATGTCCACTTCGGAACTTCGACCTTTGAGTGAATTTATATGTTCTGAATCCTTTTTCTCTGAAGTGGTCAGCATTGAAGTTGACCACACTCATCCTTGGTGCACTTTGAATAGAGAAATGATTGTCGGTATTTCCCTGCTCTTCCTCTGATCCGACAGTTGACGAAGGTTCATGACTTGAGAACTTTGGTTTTGGCTAAAATTCCTTCATTTGATTTTACCCGAAGTGGTCAATGTCAGGCAGACCATGCGTATGTCACTTCCATGATATATGTTCCATGACTTACTCTGTCCTTACACTCAACTTGATCCAATGGTCAAGAATTCTCTCGAAGAAGATCAACGATCAGGGGTGATTGTGGGGTCTTCACTAGCATGATGTTTAAAAATATTGTTGAGTTCCACAATGGAAACTACTCATTTGGTAGTGGAACTAATGCCAACCATATATCTATTGGTGGTTCAAGATAAACGGTCTAGACTAATTGCGGAATTGAAATTAACGCGTTGTTTAATTCTCCCTTCACGCTTTGCAATCAATCCCTACCCTTAATATAGCGCTTTCATATCCAACGCTCATGACTTGATCTGATCGTTGACCAGTCCTCCAATGGTCCTTCTCTTGTAATCTGATGGTCTAGACTAATTGCGAGATTGGAATTAACGTGTTGTTTAATTATCCATGCGTGCTCTGCAATCAATCCCTGCGCTTTTGTATCCAATGGTCACGACTTGATCTGATCGTGTTTCTACAATGTGCTTATCCTTCTGATCTTTGATCTCTGCATATTGTCTAAAATTTTCATTCTCTGCATACTGTTTGACATTTTCAATCTCCACTAACTGTTATAATGTTGACATCAATGACAATTTCATCAATGATAACTCAACAATGAAAATCCATCATAAAAACTTATCATCACATCACAATGACAACAACTGTTGACATCAATGACAACATATCAATGAAAATATGTCCAAAAATATCCCCCTTTGTCATTGAGGGAAACACACTAACTTCATACATAAACTCCCCCTGTGATGATGTTTTTCACTATGAAGTCACTCTCCCCCTTTGACATCAATGGAAAAGGGTTTCTCCCCTTATGATCAACCTCTGTATGTCTGCATTTTGTTGACCAAAATATGAACTTGGGTAACTCCCCCTAAATTCATGCTATGCCTACCATAATTGAATGACTCCCCCTATCAATATGCTTTCCTTGCCTCTGACTAC
>SNQJ01S0010106.1:65961-83976 GCA_010110895.2 Picea sitchensis | reverse complement strand
TCAGATTTGGGTAGAAGGTCAAAAGTTAGTCTTAAGGGTCATTTTCTGCGTATAAGTTTAGAGCCCTAGCTTATTAGTCCGTAGGGTAGAAATACCCAACAACACATGTGGGTCTCATGCAAGGCCCCGTGCCCTCATAATGCAAGATGCAGGGTTTTTATTTATTTTTATTTTTATATAAATATAAAGTTGTTCTATTTGTACTCTGCAAGAATCGAACTTGGGATCTTTCCAAAGCCAACAATTTACATTCCACACACATGTTTAAAATCTTTTATTTTATTTTGTTATTTTATTTTTATTTCTTGTTATTTTATTATTATTTTATCTTTGTTTACTTTTATTTAAAATATGTATAGTGGGCTATTTACTTATTTAAATTTATTAAAATAGTTTGAACTTAATTAAGTTATATTAACGGATTAATCTTATAATATATTATAAGGGTTAAAATTATAAGAATTATAATTATAGTTAATGAAAGAGTGATTAATTAATTAATGTTGATTGATTAATTAAAGAGAATTGATCTATGTAAATTAATTCTAATGATTAATAAATTGATAATTTATGATACTAATGGTATTATAATTAATGATATAAGAGCAATTAATCTCGGTGGTGCATATTGATACACGAGTGGGTTTGATGCTTGATTATACACACAAGTTATAATAATTGATTATTACATTGTAGTGCTAGCATAGCTAGCAAGGTGAGAGAGTTTCTAGGATTCTTGAACGAAGTTATCAATCATAGAGGCTTTTGAACCTGACCCTTAGCCACTTACCTTATAGGATTAATGTCTCTTTATAGACAAATATAAAGAACTTATGCCTAACCCTATGTTTGCAAGTGTAAGTTTGAGAAAGATGTGGAATGCCTTAAACTCTTACCTGATAAGCATTTGGATTAATGCAAATTAAGTTATTCAAGATGGTTAGTACTCGGAGAAATCGAGGTCATAGGGCATCATCGCAAGGACCACCAATGTTGGTGCTGCTACCACCATAACCTGAATTAGCTCTCATTTTGCTCTCCTTAGAGGCTATTAATGACACATTAAAGGGACACCATTCAACATATGTCGAAGTGAAACCCCCACCATATGGAGTGGGTAACCCTAAAGTTTCAAGGGACTCAGAGGGAGGGCCTCCACTAGGGGACATCACCAGAGAACTTCAGAAGATCAAAATCCCAGAGTTTGTTGGGGGTCATGCAAGTGAACGTGTAGAGGCATGGTTGGAAGGAATGATGTGATGTTTCTCCTTAAGAGACTATGCTCCACATAAAAGGCCAAGATAACGATATTTCAGTTGAGGGACAGTCCCTTCAACTAGTGGGGTAATCTGGAGAGGCAGTTGCACCTTACCCCAGACACCATCTCTTGGGAGATTTTTGAGGAAAGGTTCTGGAGGAAATATTTTCCTTCTTACTATGAGGAACAACAGGTTGGATAATTTCATGCTCTGGTTCAGGGAAACAAGACCATGGAAGAGTACGAGATCAGGTTCATGGAGTTAGTAAAATATATCTTGTACATGGATACCGATCAATGACAAGCAAAACATTTTGTGTATGTATTAAACCCTAACATAATGGCCATGGTACATTTGTGGAAACCATCGTCATTAGTTGAAGCAATTGAAAATGCTCCTTACACGAAGGACCATATGAGCTTAAACAGAGGTATGAGATCAACCATTCCACAACATCCAGGATTCATGGGGAAGGCCCCTAGGAATTTCTCAAAGAGAGGAATCTGTAGGCCACCTCTTTATGGAAATAGAGTCTCTCCTAGAGTAGTTACAATATGTATTTCAATGGAAGTGAGTGAAACATCCCATTCATCGCCAATGATGCAGGAAGGTCCATGAACTTCTCAAGAAGCAACAAGTAGGGGCAAGGGTTCCAAGGGAAGGAAATCATTTCATAGACCATCATAGGGTAGTCTGCAGGTTCCATATCCTGTTACATTTTTGGGGTGTGGAGGACCCCATTACCAGCGTGACTTCCTAGAGTCATAATCAAGATTTGTGCATAGAGAAGGAAAGGCCCCTATGGGAAGAGTGAGTAGTAGCCACCAGATTTATGCAGTTGTCAATAATTTCTAGGAAGAGAATCAATCCATTGTGGTGGAGTCACTGGGTATGCTTAATCATATCAATGTTAAGATTGCATTTGATTCTAGTGCTACAGATAGCTTCATTTCACCTTGTACATTAGAAAAGTGTGGGTTGGTAGCCTACGAGCATGATGAATTTAAACAAGTTGAGATGGCTTTAGGGGAAAAACAAGTGGTATGACCTAGCATCGATAATTGTCTAGTAGACCTGGGGGTGTGTACTAATAGGTTGAAGGTGTATGTCACTGCTTTAGGGACATATGACCTAATCATTGGAATGGATTGGTTAGAAGCCCATCAAGCTTTGGTATAATGTTTCGCGAAAAGGGTGCTTTGTGTTGACGATGAAGGAAGTTCATTAGAGATCCATGGTATGTGGAGGAAGGTGTCTCTATGCTTTATATCGACCATGAAGGTTAAATGTTGCATGAGGGAAGGTTTTTGATTATATGTAGTGGAAGCAGTCAATGAAGGGAAAGGACCCTCCTTGGATCAGTATCCATTATTGTCGGAGTTTAAGGATATTTTTTTGAAAGAGTTTCCAGGGTTACCTCCTAAGAGGGAGCATGATTTTACCATTGAGATAAAACCTGGTGCGGAGACAATTTCCAGGACACTGTATAGGATTATGGTGCCAAAACTCTATGAGTTGCAGATGTGGTTGAAGGAACTACTTGACTTAGGGATAATAAATCCTAGTGTCTCACCTTGGGGTGCACTAGTAAATTTTTTCAAGAAGAAGGATGGTTCCTTATTACTGTGTATAGATTATAGGGATTTGAACCATGCTACAGTGAAAAATAGGTACCCAATGCCACAAATAGATGATCTCTTTGATCATATGAAAGGACCAATAATTTTCTCAAAAATTGATCTGCGATCATGGTATCACCAGTTAAGGATTAAGGAAGGAGATATTCCTAAAACTACCTTTAGAACTCAGTTTGGAAATTACGAGTTCATTGTAATACCTTTTGGTTTGGCCAATTGATGCAAGAGCATTTCCAGCAAAGCACAAGTGTGGCGGATAGTTGGGCGCACCAGTGCACATTTTGAAATATTTTGAATTTCCAACGATCAATGTATTAATGAGATATTTGACAAAGCCTTTTTGAGTTATGAATGTCTTTAAATATCGGAGGCCGAGCCATCACAGAAGATGATGGGGGAATGCATTTTGTTTTATGGATCGGATAACAGTACAGATTCGGAGCTTGCGCTCCTATATCTGTCTGATGTAATGTTTATTGTAAAAGTCATTAACCAGTTGATAGAATTCAATTCCATTTAAGGTAGCATAGAGTAGTTGGAGGGAATGCTCGAAGAGCACCTCTTGTATAAATCTTTGTAATATTGTTGAGTAAGGGTTGTTATCAATTATTGTAGGAAAAGTGGTTGTCAATTGTTGTTGATAGTTGTTGTAGTGGTTGAATCTAGTATGTGTATATTGCCATTGTAAGATAAGAGTTGGGAGATGCAGAGAAAAGTTGTATGAATGTATGTAAGTTTCCGTTGGATGAATATAACAGAGGAACATTATCCCAAATGTGTGTATGGGTATGTGTCTATCTGAATGAATGGTAGAACTTCTGTTATTTTTCAATTCTCTGTTATTTTTGTTCTTGAATCCATGAATGCATTTGCTTTGTTGAATGTATGAGTCATTGTGAGGAGTATATAAGTTTCAAGTATTTATTTTCATTGTAGTGAGTGCAAGGTGTGCATAGTGTCCTCAAGGAGTATGTGACCGAGTTTGTTCAGAATCGAAAGATCAAAAGAGATAGTGAAATTTATACATATGCAAGGAGTGCATCAACATCCACAAGGAGTGCACGACAAAATTTCAGACTCGAAAGCTCAGGGAGGATAGCGTGATTCAGTCACGAGAAATAGAAGTGGTTGGGGAATAGTTGCAAGGAGTGCAAAGTCATCAACAAAGGTTGAAGTGTGGAGAAATATCTGTTGCAAGGCGTGTGCAGGTCAAATTCTCGACTAAGTGTCGAAGAGATGGTCCATAGGAACAAATCAGAGAAGGAGAGCTCAAGAGAAAGAGAAAGAGAAATATTCAAGGGGAGAAGTCCTTGGAGTTTTCATTGAACGTCAGTGAACAAGATTTGTTATCAGAAGGAGAAGAATGACCCTAGACTATTATATCTGGTGAAGTTTCAAGGAAGAGAACCAGGAAGTATTTTGGTACTTCGAAGGTTAGACAAGTTGAAGACTTAACGAAGACTGAGTCATGAGGTCCAAAGTTGTGATTCAATCTTGACCATTTATCATAGGAGATTATGTGGCGACAGAATCCAAGGATTCAGAAATCAGGAGATTGGAGGTTGTGAGTGAATGGCCTAGAATTTCGTGGGGTCACGAATTTTGAATCATTGTGGGGTCAGCGAATCTGTGGAGACGTGTGGTGTGATTTTGGAGACTCAGAGATGACCGCTTCAGGAAGGAGTGAAGAAAGGATTTAGGACATCCCTGAAGTATAAACCACGAAGGAGGTGGACCCATGGTCATAACCATGGTCACTTGCGGAAGAGCCGGTGTGTGTGGGTACAATAGTTTCAGGTGTCACAGGGACCCAAGGAGTCGTTGCGACTTAGGAATTCAAATGATCCAAGACCGGGACGTCAAGCATCCCTTTGGAGGGAATGAGGTTTGCACCAAGAGTGGTATCAGAGATTAGACATAATTGAATTTTGTAGGGAGAAGGATAAACATCAACACAATGCCTCCTATAAGATGTGTTGATCCACATGTAGCCAATAGAAATATGGAGATGGATATGAGAGAATTCCGTGCAAGGATGGATGCCATGGAAATAACAAAAAGGAGAGCGCCTGATGCTGGAGACGTCAGTGAGGAAGAAATCGAAAATGTATAAGTCTAAGAAGAAGTTGTAGTTGAGGATGGTTCATAGGAACGCTTGTTGAGAGTGGTTGTCAAGTTGGGTGCCAGAGTGAAGATTGACATCCCTATGTATGAAGGAAACCTGGACACGGAAGAATTTCTTGACTGGATATGAGAAATAGACAAGTATTTTGACTATCAGGATTTCGAAGAGGACAAAAAGGTAATACTTGTTGTCACTAGACTAAAGGGACATGTAGTGTTGTGCTGGGATGAACTGAAGGCCGACAGAAGGAGAAAATGTAGGTAAAATATCAAGAGTTGGGATCGAATGATAGCCAAGTTCAAGGAGAAATTTATGCCCAAGGATTACCAGATAAATTTGTTCAGGAGGATGTAGAACCTAAGATAGAGAGGGTTGACTATGAAGGAGTACACAGAAGAGTTCTATAAGCTGAACATTAGAGATGGACAGAGGGAAAGAGTTGAATAGAAAGTGTTCATATACATTAATGGTCTGAGATAAAAAATTCAAGATGAACTCAGTATGACGACAGTCGGGACTGTAGAAGACATGTACCATATGGAACTGAAGGTAGAAGAGAAGTTGGCTAGAAAGTAGAGTCAGCAGAATAGAGGTCGAAGATTGAACAAAGGAAAATAAGTTTCCTAAGATAAGGCACAAAATCCCAAAGATGAGGTGGAGAAACCACATAGTCACTCTAAGAGAGGAGGAATTTCCCAAGGAAGATAGAGTGGTGGCAAAAGTTCCTTTCCTAGAGATAGAGGAGAAGTAAGATTCTATGCTTGCGGAAAGATAGGGCATATGTCCTGGGATTTCCCCGAGAGAAAGAAAGGAGGTGAAACTCACATTTTGGAAGCACATAAGCTAGATGTTGAGGCAGAAGGTGCAGAGGATGGAAGGTCCTTGATGATGAAGAAGGCTCTTTTTAAGAAAGAGCCAGAGGTTGAAAAACCAGTGCAAAGGAACAATTTATTCATGATAACTTGCAAAATGAAGGACAAAGTTTGCAAGGTGATAATTGATAGTGGGAGCACTGATAACTTAGTATTCATGGATATGGTGGAGAAGATAGAGATGGAGAAAACTACACATTCAACACCATATAAAGTCTCATGGTTGCATAAGGGTCACCAAGTAACAATTACTCAGCAATGCCTGGTTAATTTTAAAATAGGAGGATATAGGGATGAGATCCTATGTGATGTAATTCCTATGGATGTTTGTCATGTTTTGTTGGGAAGACCCTGGCAATATGATAGGAATTTTATTCATGATGGGAGGAGAAACACATACACCTTAGAGAAAAATGGTAGGACACACATGTTGTTTCCAATTAAGGAAAAGAAGGTGAAAGAGGAGACTAGCGCGAGCATACTTCTCATGAGTGGGAAGGAAATCATGAATGAAGTAAAGAAGGAGTAGGAAATGCATTTTGTTGTAGTGAGGAAACTGAGGGTTATCCTTACCAGTACTTCATTGGAAGATTTTACTAAGGAAATTCAGGAGCTACTGGAGAACTTTGCCGATATTGTAGTGGATGAGTTGCAAAACTCATTTTTGCCTATCAGAAGAAGTAGTAATCACATTGACTTGATACCAGAAGAAAGCCTTCCAAATAAAGAAGAATACAGGTTGGCACCTCAAGAGAATGAGGAAGTGAAGAGATAGGTTCAACATCTGTTAGACAAAGTGTTAGTTAGAGAATGTTTGAGTCCATGTGCAGTACCAACTATACTAAGTCCAAATAAGGATGGAGGATGGAGGATGTGTATGGAATTGAGGGCCATAAATAAGATCACCATCAGATACAAATTTCCACAACCGAGGATGGACGACTTGATGTATTGCTTGAGTGGAGCTAACTATTTTTCAAAAATAGATTTGAAAATTGGATATCAGCATATCAGGATGAGAGAAGGTGATGAGTGAAAAATAGCATTCAAGATGAATGAGGGGTTATATGAATGGCTTGTTATGTCATTTGGCTTAACAAATGCTCGGAGTAATTTTATGAGATTGATGAACTAAGTGTTAAAGGATTTCATTGGTAAGTTTGTAATTGTGTATCTAGATGATATATTGGTGTTTAGCAAGAGTAAGGAGGAACAATTAAGACATTTGAATTTGGTGATGAGGAGGTTGCAACAAGAGAAGTTGTTAATCAATTTCAAAAAGTCCTCTTTCATGAAGACAAAGCTCATATATTTGTGTTTTGTTATTTCTTCAAATGAATTGAAGATGGATCCCGAAAAGGTGAAAGCAATCAGAGAATGGTTGTCACCAAAGAATATCTTTGAGGTAAGAAGATTCCATGGGTTAGCAAGTTTTTATTGGAAATTCATCAGAAAGTTTAGTGGGATTAGTGCTCACATTATGGATACAATGAAGAAAAGATGCAAGTGTTTCAAATGGATAGAAGAGTCTGAGAGGAGCTTCAACATATTGAAGGAGAAGATAACTGAACAATTGATTCTGGTTCTACCGTATTTTGGAAAGACATTTCAGGTAAGATGTGATGCGAGTGGAGTTGCAATTGGAGTAGTCTTAAGCCAGCACAACAGACATGTTGCATACTTCAGTGAGAAGTTGAACAACGCTAAACATAAGTACTCCACATATGACAAAGCATTTTATGCCATAATCCAAGCATTGAAGAAATGGAGGCATTATCTTGTACCAAAGGAATTGTTTTTGTATAGCGATAATCATGCTTTGAAATTCATAACCAGATAGAGAAGTTAAACCAGAAACATGCTAAGTGGATAGAGTTTATGAAAAATTTAACTTTTGTCATTAAACACATTTCTGGAAACGCTAACAAGGTTGTTGATGCATTGAGCAGGAGGGTTTTAATTCTGCAGGAATTTCAGGCCAAAACCTTGGGGTTTGATCACCTTAACGAAATGTACCACAATGATCCAGATTTTGGAGAAGCATATGAAGCATGTGCGAATCATGTGCTCAGAGACAAAAGACAATGGGTCGGATATTTGATTCATGATGGGTTACTGTTCAAGGGATGTTAGTTGTGCATACCAAGATTCTCAATGAGGGAGAATTTGTTTAAGGAAAATCATAGCGTGGGTCTAGCCAGAAAATTTGGCCATGAAAAAACATTTTCTCAATTAGCCAATTCATATTACTGGCCAGGCATGAGAGAAGAGGTGAAGAAATTTGTGAACAATTGCAAGATTTGTCAGTATGCTAAAGGGAAGAAATAGAACATTGGATTTTATCAACCATTGCCTATTCCAGAGAGGCCTTGGGATGCGATAAGCATGGATTTTGTGTTGGGATTTCCAAGAACACAAAGAGGAAGTGATTCCATATTTGTGGTGGTAGATATATTTTCGAAGATGGCACACTTTATCCCATTCCAAAAGAACAGTGATGCAACGCATGTTGCAAATTTGTTTTTCAAAGAGATTGTGAGACTTCATGGATTTCCCAGGAGTATATTTTTAGACAGGGATACCAAATTTGTTGGTCATTTTTGGAGGACGTTGTGGAAAAAGTTGGGGACAGAGCTATCTTTTAGTTATACATATCATCCACATACAGATGGACAAACCAAGGTGGTGAATATAATCCTAGGAGATTTGTTGAGAAGTTTGTTCACTGAACACCATAGTCAGTGGGATCAGATTCTAGCACAAGCCGAGTTTGCATATAATGACTCAGTGAACATGAGCACTGAGAAAAGTCCATTCCAAATCTTGTATGGAATGAATTTGAGAGGAGTTTTGGAATTAAGATATCTGAAGCAAAGTGAGTTTAGAAGCATAGGAGCTGAAGATTTCGCTGCAGAGATGCAGGAACTTCATAATCAGATCGAGTAGTTAAAGAAAAGCATTGGCGAATACAAGCACATAGTTGATCAACACAGAAGAAAGATTTAATTTGAATTTGGGGATCAAGTTCTAGCACATCTAAGGAAAGAAAGGTTCCTGACAGGAACATATAACAAGTGGAAGTTGAAAAAGATAGGGCCATGTAAAGTCTTGAGGCGATTTGGAGAGAATTCTTATGAGTTAGAATTGCAGGAAGATGTGGGTATATCACCCATATTCAACATTGTAGACATGTATCCTTTTAGGGAAGGTGGAGCTGAAATATCTGAAGATCAAAGAAATATTCAGTGGGAGAAGCAGATGCCTATAGCAAAGAATTCGCAGATGGAAAAGATCATAGATCAAAGGTTTGGTAAGAAGACCAGAAGGAAGATGTATTTTGAATACTTGGTGAAGTGGAAAGGACGACCAGCAGAAGATGTCAATTGGGTTAATGAAGAAGAGATACAAAAGCATGGAAGATCGATGTAGAAGCTCATGGACAGAAGCCCATGAATTTTTCATCCAAGGGAGTATGATTCAGGAGCATCGTCAGCAAATCACAAGTGTGAAAGATAGTCAGGCGCACTAGCGCATATTTTGAAATATTTTGAATTTCAAATGATCAATGTATTAATGAGATATCTGACAAAGCCTTTTTGAGTTATGAATGTCTTTAAATATTGGAGGTCGAGCTATCACAGAATATGATGGGGGAATGTATTTTCTTTTATGGATCAGATCGCAGTACAGATTTGGAGCTTGCCCTCTTATCTGTCTAACGCAATATTTATTGTAAAATTCATTAAGTAGTTGATAGAATTCAATTCCATTTAAGGTAGCGTAGAGTAGTTGGAGGGAATGCTCGAAGAGCACCTCTTGTATAAATATGTGTAATATTTCCTAGTAAGGGTTGTTGTCGATTGTTGTAGGCAAAGTGGTTGTCAATTGTTGTTGATAGCTGTTGGAGAAGCTAAATCTAGTATGTGTAGATTGTCATAGTAAGCTAAGAGATGGGAGATGCAGAGAAAATTTGTATGAATGTATGTAAGTTTCAGTTGGTTGAATATAATAGAGGAACATTGTCCCAAATGTGTGTATGGGTATGTGTCTATCTGAATGAATGGTAAGACTTCTGTCATTTTTCAATTCTCTGTTATTTTTGTTATTGAATCCATGACTTCATTTGCTTTGTTGAATGTATGAATCATTGTGAGGAGTAGATAAGTTTCAAGTATTTATTTTCATTGGAGCGAGTGCAAGGTGTGCATAGTGTCTGCAAGGAGTGTGTGACTGAGTTTTCTCCGACTCGAAAGTTCAAAAGAAATAGTGAAACTTATACATATGCAAGGAGTGCACGATAGAGTTTCAGACTCAAAATCTCAGGGAGGATAGAGTGATTCAGTCACGAGAAATAGAAGTGGCTGGAGAACAGTCGTAAGGAGTGTGAAGTCGTCCACAAAGGTTGAAGTGTGGAGAGAGATCTGTTTCAACGCGTGCGCAGGTCAAATTCTTGACTAAGTGTCGAAGAGATGGTCCAGAGGAACAAATTGGAAAAGGACATCTCAGGAGAAAGAGAGACAAAAATGTTCAATGGGAGAAGTCCTTCGAGTTTTCACTAAACATCAATGAACAAGATTCGTTCTTAGAAGAAGAAGAATGACCCCAGATCGTTAGATCTAGTGAAGTTTCAAGGAAGAGAACGAGGAAGTACTTTGGTAATTTAGAGGTTTGACAAGTTGAAGAATTGACAAAGACCGAGTCGCGAGGTCCAAAGTTGAGATTCAATCCTAACCATTGATCATAGGAAAGTATGTGGCGACAGGATCCAAGGATTCAAAAATTGAGAGATTGGAGGTTGTGAGTGAAAGGGCTAGTGTTTTGCAGGGTCGCGAAGCCTGAATCATTGTGTGGCCGACGAATCCGAGTAGAGGTGTGGCATGATTTCAAAGACTCAGAGATGAGCACTTCGGGAAGGAGTGAAGAAAGGATTTGGGACACCCCTGAAGTCCAAACCGTGAAGGAGGTGGACCCATGGTCATAACCGTGGGCACTTGTGGAAGAGCCTGTGTGTGTGGGTACGATAGTTTTGGGTGCTATAGGGACCCAAGGAATCACTTTGATTCATGAATTGAAATGATCCAAGACTGGGAGGTCAAGAAACCCTTTGGAGGGAAGGGGGTTTGCACCACCAATGCACCAATAGTATTCATGAGCCTCATGAATGGTGTATTCTGAAAGTAATTAGACCGCTTTGTACAAGTATTTCTGGATGATATCCTCATCTATTCCAGGAATGAAAGAGAACAAGAGGAACACTTGCAAGTGATGTTGTCATGTCTTAGAGAGAACAAATTGTATGGAAATTTTTCTAAGTGTTCTTTCTTCTAGAAAGAGATTCACTATTAATTCATGTCATTTCAGGTGAAGGAATATCTCTAGACCTAGAAAAGGTGAAGGCCATTATGGAATGGCTAGTGCCAAAAAATTCTCATGAGGTGAGAAGCTTCATGGGGCTAGCGAGTTATTATTGGAGGTTTGTGGAAGGGTTCTCTAAGATAGAGAAACCAATCACCACCTTGCGGTGCAAAGGGGTCAGGTATTAATGGACAAGGGAATGTGATATTGCATTCATCGAGCATAATAGGTTACTAACTAGTGAACCATCTCTACAAGTGTCAGATATGAAAAACAACTTCACAGTCTGCATAGATACCTCAAATAAAGGATTCGGGGTTGTGCTAATGAAGGATGGGGGAGTGATAGCATATGCTTCAAGAAATTTGAAGCAACATGAGGCGATTTATGCTACTCATGATTTAGACTTGGAAACTGTAATGCTAGCTCTAAACATTTGGAGGCATTATCTAGTTGGGCGAAGCTTTGAGCTCAAAACTGACCATGAAAGCTTAAAGCATATCTTCACTCAAAGGGATCTCAATGCCAAGTAGTGGTGATGGAGTGAGTTTATGAGTGAGTACAATTTTTGAATTTCATACATCAAGGGAAAGGAGAATGTGGTCCTGGATGCCTTGAGCAAGAGGCCATGTGTCTTCTCCTTGGTACCCTTAAAAGTTAATCTAAGGGAGTGTGTGTTGGGGAAAATTCTTGGACATAGTTGGTATTTAAAGGTTTCTTCAACCCTCTAGAGTGGGAGGAAATTAGATCCAAAGTATGAAGGATATAGCCTAGAAGTAGATGGATTATTAAGATATTAGGGAAGGATGTACATCCCCGAAGTTGGGGATATTCAAAGCATCATACTCAAGGAATCCCATAGAGAAATTTATTGTGCACATCCGGGTGTGAAGAAAATGTACATAGAAATGAAGAAGATTTTATTCTAGGTAGGAATGAAGCGTGATGTATTCCATTTCATCACCAAGTTCCTAGAGTGTCAACAAGTGAAGGATGACCACCACCACCCAACAGGTATCCTACAGTTGCATGATGTTCCTATGTCCAAGTGGGAAGTCATTTATATGGATTTTGTTGTGGTACTTCCACCCACATCGCACATACACAATGCCATTCTTGTGATAGTTGATAAGTTGATCAAGAGTGCTCATTTTATTCTAGATAGAGACACTTATGATGTCACTTTTGTGGCACTCATGCTTATAAGTGATGTCATCCATCTGCATGGGTTACCCAAGAATATCACTTTAGATAGGGACTCTCGATTCACATCTAGGTTTTGGACAAGTTTGCAGTCGGCGTAGGGAACTAAGTTGAACTTAAGCACAACATATCATCCCGAAACAGATGGGAAAAATGAGAGAATAAATTAGGTTATGGAAGATATCCTTAGGATGTATTTCATGGATAATCAAACCCATTGGGAGAAGTAGCTACCTTTGGTATAGTTCACCTACAATAACAGTTTTCATAGCTCCATTATAATTCCACCCTATGAAGTTTCATATGGAAGGCCATGTAGGACACCATTGAGTTGGGAAAGGTTAGAAGATCAAGTGACAGTTGGGCCAAAATTGATTCAAGAGATGGAGGGAAAGGTGATTCATAATAGGCAATGACTAAAGAAAGCACATGATAGATAGAAAAGTTATGTTGATTCACATAGGACTGAACGAAGTTATAAATTTTGAGATCAAGTTTTCATTCGTATCAGGCCTAATAAGATTACCATTTGGTTCAGGAAGAGGACAAAGTTGTCACCTCGATTTATAGGACCATTCAAAATCCAAGAGAGAATTAGACCCATTGCCTATCGTCTCGTAATTCCACCTCACTTGCATAAAAATCATTTTGTTTTGCATGTATCTGTTCTACATCATTATTTACTAACGAATCTCATAAACTGAATTGGAAGGAATTGCAGGTATCGAACACAGGAATCCTTATGGTCGAATCGTTATGCATATTGGACCATAGGGTCCGAAAGCTTAGGAATCGTCTGGTAGACCAAGTTAAGGTCTAGTGGGAAAAGTATAGCCTAGGATATACTACTTGGGAGGATGCAGAGACCTTACGAAGAGATCATCCCTCACTTTTTTTACCACCTTGGAAATATTTTTTCCAAAGGTTGGGTGTATGTAATGCTACCTTTTGACTTAGAAAGATAGAATTACTTAAGCCCTAATCACCTTTTATTTTCTATTAAATGTGAAACTATTAATGATACACTTGAATTTTAAGGCATGTGGACCTATGTTAATGTCAATTCTATGAATGTTTACCATTATTTGAATTATGGTGGATATTATGCAATCTATTTCTAACTTGAAAATTTTGGCATTTAAAGTTGTTGGTATGTGGATAATAGATTGAGAATATGATTAAATGCATTTACATGATAGTAATTAATAGATATGTATGATTTTGTATTATAGACTAATATGAAGGTCAATGGACTGTGAAATAGCCAAAGGATAATGATAATAAAAGGTTGGTGTCGTGAAGATTGACCAGGAAATAGTATGGTATGAATATTTGTATGTGAAATTATGTTGGTTCAAATGCATTGCTATGATATGTGGACAAGTGCAGGTTTTTCAGGTGGCAAGACTTCCTGAAATTGAATATACAATGATAAAATTCCCAACAACATAGTTCCATTGTATGGTCACTAGTACATATTGGAAAAATGTGATGTTCTATCTGCGATGTTATGGACAAAATTGGCCATATTGTCAAAAAATAGAAGAGATTTTAATTGTTTTCTCCATATTTCTCGATAACCTCTCTCTTGCGATGAAGTTCAAAGGACATCGTTCTTGTGCCGAAGTTTAGAGGACATCATTTTTGCAACGATGTAAATTTTTTGTCTCACTTGCGACATTGGTGAAATATTTGTCGCACTTGTGACGTTGTGGACACTAGGTTTTCCCCACCCCAATGGTCACCCAATATTTGACCAAGTCAACTTTGACTTGGTCAACAATCGTTAGAATTCCGACGTTATAAAATCTATAAGTATGTTTCATTTTACGGATGTTGCAACAAGTTTGTTATAATAACGACAGTTCAAAAAGGGTATAAGTTGGTCTTCTTGGCGAACAAAAACCATGTATTTTTTTCAGTATATGTCTGTGGTGAAGAATGCCAGAAAACATTAGAGGTTGGAAAAAAATTAAAGAGGGTGAAAAGGGTGACGGTAAATGTTATTTCCCTTGCAAAAATTGTTGAGACATCCCAAAATACTTTTAATAGCAATAGCTAAAAAACATTGTAGAAAATATGGGCACATGGATGGGGGATCAAATGAATATCATCCCATGGTAATTAGCTATATATATATATATATATTCATTATCTGTTTTAATATTTATTGTATTCTCAAACTTTTATATTGTTTTATACATGCACTAATTTTTCATGATTGTTTGTAATTATCAAGTTAGATTTCCCCCCTAACTTTATGCACAAAGCACCAAGTAGTAGCAGAGATGATGTTGTACAAGATAAAGAACTTGAAGAGGATAATGAAGAACAAGTTAATGATCCCATGGAAGTATATGACAATAATAACATAGTTCAAGATGATGGGACAAATCAAATGATCCAAGACTTATTCGGTCATCAAAATGAGGGTCATGGGTGTTGAAATGGATACTTGACACTGAGAGGGGGGGGTGAATCAATGTCATGAAACTTTGGACAATTTTCCACTTTTCATAAATTAACTAAACAACATATATTTATTTCATTTTCTCAACCAATATATAAAATAATAAATACTTTATTTATATATTTAACTTGAATGAATACATAAGATCAATATTTTAATTTCATCTTCAAACAATTATGAGAGACCCATCTCTCTATTACAAGACCCAGCTTGTAGTTCTCAAATCCAAATGAGAAATGAAGAATCCAACCCTCATAACAAGTCCCAGCTTGTTGATCTCATATCCAACTGAGATGTGAGGAATCCAATCCACATACAAGACCCAGCTTGTAAACAAGCACCAACCTGATAGAATGAACCTTCATTCAATCCATTATATATAAATATATATACTTCAACAAATTCAACTACACTTTATTCTCACCATTATTTCTTGTTTATATAGTCTTCCAAATAGTTTGAATTTGAATCATTGTGTCTTTTGATATTTGAACCATTGTACATTTTCATTTAAATGATAATATTAATCTTTAAATAATATCATTTTTCCTTTTATCCTTTATTCATAATGCTCATGAATTAAATCTCTTTTAATCATTGTGTGTTGGTTCTCTTGTCTTCATGATTTGATCACATACATGGATTTACTCATTATATCGTACTCATGATTTTGTTGTGTTCTCAGTTCACCAACGGATCATATTTAATCTTTTATCGATTCTCTATATTGTTCTAGTGTTAACTCTCTGTTGAATAAAATTGGTATGAGGTGCCTCCTTCAAACCATTTACATATGACCATATGCACAAAACCATGGGATTATTGTCTAAGCGATGTTCCCAGTGCTGCCTCTTTGTTTTCTCTTTGTTTTTTTATTCCATACGACTATAGGTGGTGACCAGGTGCTAGGCCAAGTGAGTGCTCGATCATTTATCAAAATCAACAATCACGTTTTAATATCCCAATGAGATGGACGGTTGTCAATACTTCGGGACTTTGTCCTTCGCGACTTCCATCCTCTATAATATTTCAAATATCTTGAAGAATATTTCTCCGAAGTAGATCGGACGGTTGATATATTGTTTGCACAATGAACGATTATCGTTCACTTTGGAATTTCGACTATTCGTGGCTCCTGAACTCTGGAGTAAAAATTCCTCTGAAACGATTACCTATCGATTAAGTCATACATCAATGGTGACCTCTTGTTGTCGGTTAACACCTCCACTTATGTTATCCTTCCATTATACTTTATCAATGGTTGAGAACACTCCCAAACTAGATCAACAATAGGAGTTAACTTCGGCCTTTAGCCCTTCGAGTGATTTTTTATGTTAGAAACATGTTTCCCCCAAAGTACATACTCCCGAAGTGACATAACTTTCTGATGTCACTTATGACTTGGCACTAGTCAAGTGGCTGCCACGTGTCACTTAGATTCGTGACTTACACATACCTAAAATTCCAATTTCATTTTGACACTTGTCATCATTTGATTGTGCCACGTGTCCTTGCTGACATGGTCTGCTAACGTGGATCTCCTAATGTGTGTACTATGTGTCTTCACTTCACAACTCCGAAGATTTGGCCTTGGTATTTTTCTTGTCCTATCCTTCCACTTTACTTGATCCAACGGTCGGTATATTATCCAAAGTGTTCCTCGGATCAGATGACTCATGTCCACTTCGAAACTTTGACCTTTGAGTGAATTGATATGTTCTGAATCCTTTTTCTCTGAAGTAGTCAGCACTGAAGTTGACCACACTCATCCTTGGTGCACTCTGAATAGAGAAATGATTGACAATATTTCCCTTCTCTTCCTCTGATCCGACAGTTTACGGAGGTTCATGACTTCGGAACTTTGGTTTTGGCTAAAATTCCTCCATGCACATTTCCTTCATTCAATTTTACCTGAAGTGATCAATGTCAGGTAGACCATGCGTATGTCACTTCCATGATCTATGTTCCATGACTTACTCTGTCCTTCCACTCAACTTGATGCAATGGTTAAGAATTCTCTTGGAGAAGATCAACGATCAGGGATGATTGTGGGGTCTTCACTAGCATGATGTTTAAAACTATTGTTGAGTTCCACAATGGAAACTACTCATTTGGTAGTGGAATTGATGCCAACTGTATATCTATTGGTGGTTGATGATCAACGGTCTAGACTAATTGTGGGATTGAAATTAACGCGTTGTTTAATTCTCCCTTCACGCTTTGCAATCAATCTCTACCCTTAATATAGCACTTGCATATCCAACGCTCATGACTTGATCTGATCGTTGACCAGTCCTCCAACGGTCCTTCTCTTGTAATCTGATAGTCTAGACTAATTGCGAGATTGGAATTAACGCGTTGTTTAATTATCCCTTCATGCTCTGCAATCAATCCCTGCGCTTCTATATCCAATGGTCATGACTTGATTTGATCATGTTTCTACAATGTGTTTATCCTTCTGAGCTTTGATCTCTACATATTGTCTGAAATTTTCATTCTCTGCATACTGTTTGACATTTTCAATCTCCACTAACTGTTATAATGTTGACATCAATGACAATTTCATCAATGATAACTCAACAATGAAAATCCATCATAAAAACTTATCATCACATCACAATGACAACAATTGTTGACATCAATGACAACATATCAATGAAAATATGTCCAACAATATCCCCCTTTGTCATTGAGGTAAACACACTAACTTCATACATAAACTCCCCCTGTGATGATGCTTTTCTCTAAGAAGTTACTCTCCCCCTTTGACATCAATGGAAAAGGGTTTCTCCCCTTATGATCAACCTCTGTCTGTCTGCATTTTGTTGACCAAAATATGAACTTGGGTAACTCCCCCTACATCCATGTTATGCCTACCATAGTTGAATGACTCCCCATGTCAATATGCTTTCCTTGCCTCTAACTACTCTCCCCCTTTTTTTTCTGAAAGGGTAGCTCTTCCTGACAAGCTCTCTTCTCCTTTTAATTTTAAAAACTCTTGGCATAATCCTTTGATTTTGTAGAACCCAATTTAAACTTCTTTTTGTATTTTCTTTCTTTGGCTAACAAATTATGACTTCATCAGAATTTGATA
>SNQJ01S0010106.1:55201-65817 GCA_010110895.2 Picea sitchensis | reverse complement strand
CAGTTGTAACATCTCATTGTATGATAAAATTTTGTTGTGTGCCCAACAAAATTGCCTCTCCAACATCTAATTGAGTTTTTGGATTTTCTTGTATATCCTTTCTCTAGTTTCTTGCAGTCCATTTCTTTATGGCCAAATCTATGACAAGAAAAATAATAACCATTGAAGGTGTTTCCATTCTTGATTTTGTTTTGTCTTGAGAGATCTGTTATTTGATTCTCTTCTTCCTCTTTACTTCTATATCTTCCTTCCTTAACAAAGTTCATGATTTGTAATTGCTTTTTAATTTCACCTTTTCCTTTTGAGAAGGATGATCCTTTCTCATGTTTGTAAATGGTGCCCCATTTGTCATTGTATTCTTTCTTATTGTATCCAAGACTGGTTTTGTCATCAACTGATCTTTGGCTCTTCCAAATATTATCTAAGATAGTTGAGCTATTCTAGAAATTGACAATCTTATTTGTCTTTTCATTCATCTATTTGAGATTGACAATTTCTAACTTTAATATTTGACATAATTCTTCCTTTTTAGTTATTTGGATCTTCTGGGCTTCTTCCTTTCTCTTAGCTTCTTCAATTTGAGTCATTATATCTGCATTAGTGCTTTCATTTATCTTTTTGAAATTAATGATTTCCAATTGCAACATGTGGTAATAATTTTCTTTCCTTGTTAACTGGATCTTTAGGTCTTCTTCACTTTCTTTAATTTCATCAAGTTGAGTGTTTATACTGTTAACTAATTCTTCTAATTCTTTTAGTACTTCTTTTCTTTTACTGTCATGTGTCTTTAATTCTTCCATCTCTTCTGTTAGATTAGTAACCTCGGTTTTCAATCTTTTGATCTCCTTTTCTTTGTCTTATAGCTGAACTCTTTGTTCAAACTCTTCATGGTTAGATTGATCTAACTGTTGAAGTTTCTCCAACTCTTCAAAAGTGCACATAACTGTATTTTCAAGATGGTCATAACATCCACAGGAACTTTAATATGCATATAATTTCTTGGTTGCATACGAATCTCTTCTATTGCAACTGTAACATCAGTCTTATGATGATGTAATTTTTCTTTAGTGATTACTGAGGTATGCCTCAATTACTTGATGAGGTTGTCTTCCTCATTGTTGACTGGGATCAAATCCTGCATTTCATTCTGATTAGAAATATTTTTCTTTGTATTATATTTGTTATCACTGAAATTTCATCCACAAATGGTTACAGGAATCCAGCATCTCCAAAGACATATTAGTTCATCCATAGCCCAAAAAATACATTTCCAAAGGGAATAAAACTATACAACTGGTTATAAAATTGACATGCACAAAAACACTACAGGAAGCACGCACATGTGTGCAGGAAAAGGAAGCCAAAAGAGCACACATGCGTCCAATGTGCGAATGTGTATGATAAAAGATGTGCACTCCTGTGAACGATGCATTTATGGTTCTTTTTGGCCCCTCACCCACTTCTGGTTCAGCTCCCAATTCGATTTGACCCTCAAATCCTAGTTGAATCCGAGTGGAGGGTTGGTCAAAGACCTAAGAGTGCCCTAAAGGGCCCCTTGTTCACACTAAAGACCGGTTGGATAATGCCTCAAAGATTTGCTATAAAAAGAGGCCATGGGTGCACTACGAATTCAATAATCTCTTTGTATTGTTATGCTACCTATATTCTCCTACAAGGAACCTCTTACCTTCTTGGAGCATACTAGCATCAACTCATTAAGCTATTCACCTCACCTCTTGAGGGAATAAGCTTGGATTTCTTCACCATTTACTTTCTAGTTTTCCATTTGTAAGAAGAGCTCTCACATAGGGGACTCAAGAACCCTCCCTTGGAGGAAGAGGGGATCCATAAGTCCCCCTTTTTCTTTGGTGTTTTCCCACTAATATAATTTCTCCATTGGTAGCATGAATATTGGTCAATTGTTTGATTGATTTTGGTTCTAATTTTCTTATGCATTTTAGTTTTGTTTCTTTAGTTGTTGTTAGATTAGTTTTTTGTTTATTTCATGTGATTGAGTCATTTGATTCATACACTAACCTCTGTCATGTCTAGAAGGCCCAACTAGACTTGCAGGTTCCCTTCTTTTGCTCATTGGAGTGACGAAAAGGACACAACAATGTTCATCAATTTGATTGCAATTTTCTTTTTCTTTATCTGAGTCTTATTCCTCACTTTGATAAGATTTCTCTTCTTCTCGTGTTTCATTATGATAAATATTTTCTAGTTGAAGCCATAATTCTTTAGAATATTTGTAGTGCTTCATCTTTTCTTTGACTTGGTCTGACAATCCATCTTGGATTGCTTTTAAGGCTACTGAATTGTTTCTCCTTGCCTCCTTTGCAGTTTTGGTTTTTCTCTTTGAAGTAGTTGAGTGCCAGGGTTTACTTACTACTAAATCCCAAACTCCAGATCCTCTTGACTTCATGTATATTTTCCTATTTTCCCTCTATGATGAATAATCTGTTCCATCAAATAACAGAGCTTCATTTGTGGAGATAGAAATCTATCCACCCAATTCTTCTGAATCTACCTTCAATATTTAAACCGGGGTGAAGTAACCCGATCTAATACCAATTATTGAAATGGATACTTGACACTAGGGGGGGTGGATCAGTGTCACAAAACTTTGGACAATTTTCCACTTTTCATAAATTATCTGAACAACATATATTTATTTCATTTTCTCAACCAATATATAAAAGAATAAATACTTTATTTATATATTTAACTTGAATGAATGCATAAGATCAATCTTTTAATTTCATCTTCAAATAATTATGAGAGACCCATCTCTTTGTTACAAGACCCATCTTGTAGTTCTTAGATCCAACTGAGAAATGAGGAATCCAAACCTCATAACAAGTCCCAGCTTGTTGATCTCAGATCCAACTGAGATGTGAGGAATCCAATCCTCATACAAGACCCAGCTTGTAAACAGACACCAACCTGATAAAATGAACCTTCATTCAATCCAATATATATAAATATATATACTTCAACAAATTTAACTAGACTTTTTTCTCACCATTCTTTCTTGTTTATATAGTCTTCCAACCGGTGTGAATTTGAGTCATTGTGTCGTTTGACATTTGAATCATTGTACCTTTTCATTTAAATGATAATATTAATCTTTAAATAATATCATTTTTCCTTTTATCCTTTATTTATAATGGCCATTAATTAACTCTTTTTGTATCATTGTGCGTCGGCTCATTTTTCTACATGATTTGATCACAAACATGGATCGACTCATTATATCGTACTCGTTCTTCTGCTGTGTTCTCAGTTCACCAACAGATCATATTTGATCTTTTATCAATTCTATGCATTGTTCTAGTGCTAAATCTCTGTCGAATTAAATCTGTATGAGGCGCTTCCTTCAAACCATTTACATATGACCATATGCGCAAAACCATGGGCTTATTGTCTAAGTCATGTTCCAAGCGCCACCTCTTTTTTCACTCTTTGTTTCTTTATTCCATATGACCGCATGTGGTCTCTAGGTGTTAGGCCAAGTGAGTGCTAGATCATTTATCAAAATCAATATTCAAGTTTTAATCTCCCGATGAGATGGACGATTGGCCCTACTTCGGGACTTTGTCCTTCATGACTTCCAGCCTCTATAATCTTTCAAATCTCCCGAAACTGATTTATACAAAGTAGATCGGACAGTTGATATATTATTTTCACGATGAACGATTCTCGTTCACTTCAGAACTTCGGATATTCGTGGCTCCTGAACTCTGGAGTGACAATTCCATTGAAGAGATTACCTACTGAATAATTCATACAACAGTGGTGACCTCTTGTTGTCGGTTAACACCTCCACTTATGTTATCCTTCCACTGTACTTGATCAATGGTGAGAACGCTCCTGAATTAGATCAATCGTAGGCATTAACTTCGGACTTTCGAGCTTCGAGTGATTTCTGATGTTAGAAACTGGTTTCCCCTGAAGTACATACTCTCGAAGTGACGTAACTTGCTGATGTCACTTATTACTTGGAACTAGTCGAGTGGTTTCCATGTGTCACTTAAATCTGTGACTTACACATACCTGAAATACCAATTTCATCTTAACGCTTGTCATCATCTGATTCTGCCACATGTCCTTGATGACATGGTCTACTGACATGGATCTCCTAATGTGTGTGCTACGTGTATTCACTTTGTGACTTTGGAGCTTTGTCCTCGGTATTTTTCTTATCCTATCCTTCCACTTTACTCAATCCAACGATTGGTATATTATCTGAAGTGTTCCTCAGATCGGACGACTCATGTACACTTTGAAACTTCAGCCTTCGGGTGAACTCATATGTTTTGAATCCTTTTTCGTTGAAGTTGTCAGCACTGAAGTTGACCACACTCATCCTTGGTGCGCTCTGAATAGATCAACGGTTGACAGGATTTCCTTGCTCATCCTCTAATCCAATGGTTAACGGAGGTTCATGACTTCGAAACTTTGGTTTTGGCTAAAATTCCTTCATGCGCATTTCCTTCAGCCGCTTTTACCCGAAGTGGTCAATGTCGGGCTGACCATGCGTATGTCACTTCCATGATCTATGGTCCATGACTTACTCTATCCTTCCACTCAACTTGATCCAATGGTTGAGAATGCTCTCGGAGTAGATCAATGATCAGGGATGATTGTGAGATCCTCACTAGCATGACATTTCAAACAATTAATGAGTTCCGCAATGTAAACTGCTCATTTGGTAGTGGAACTGATGCCAACCATAGATCTATTGGAGGTTGATGATCGATGGTCTAGACTAATTGTGGGATTGGAATTAATGCATTGCTTAATTCTCCCTTCGCGCTCTCCAATCAATCCCTTCCCTTGATTTGGAGCTTGCATATCCAACGTGCATGACTTGATCTGATCTTTGACCAGTCCTCCACCGATCCTTCTCTTGTAATCTGATGGTCTATACTAATTGCGGGATTGGAATTAATGCATTGTTTAATTCTCCCTTCACGCTCTGCAATCAATCCCTACTCTTGATCTGGTGCTTGTGTATCCAAAGATCATGACTTGATCTGATCATGTTTCTGCAATGCACTTTTCCTTTTGAGCTTTGATCTCTGCATACTGTCTGAAATTTTCATTCTCTGCATACTTTTTGACATTTTCATTCTCTGCTAACTGTTATATTGTTTACATCAATGAAAATTTCATCAATGATAACTCAACAATGAAAATTCATCATAACAACTTATCATCACATCACAATGACATCGACTGTTGACATCAATGACAACATATCAATGACAATGTGTCCAACAATGGGGACAGTAGTGATGGTATTTATGATGAACCTCTGATTGAAAAGGAAAATAGACGACTTTATAAAGGGTCAAGAGAAATCTTCTCTCCACTACATTGTTGTTGGTGAAATTAAAGGTTATGAATCATTTGTCAAACACTTGTATGACACAAATCCTAAGGCATGTAACATGTTTCATCACACCTACATAAAGGTTGACTTTTCCCCATTTTTTTTAGTGTTAATTAATGTGTAAAATAAAAATGCAATATTTACAATTACTATTATTTACATTAACTATTTATTTTTTATGTTTTATATTGTTAGGTGAATTTATGTTACCCTCGTCAAATATTTTACCTTGCACATATCGAGATTTACATGCCATTATAAAAGATATTGGAATGGAATATCAAAGTATATATGCATGTCCTGATGATCATACTATATATTATGGACAACATGCGTCGAAAACAAAATGCCTGGTATGTGGTATCAGTAGATATCGAACCGATCAACTAACAAAAATGGTCCCTCGAAAGGTTCTCTAGCATATTTCCATAATTGCATGTTTGCAGCGACTGTTCAGGTGCCAAAGAATAACACAGTTTATGGATTACCATGCATGAAACATAATTGAATATGGAATTCTTTGAATGCCTGCAGATGGTTATTCATTTAAGGATTTTTTTGCAAAATGGCCACAATTTACAGATGAACCTCGTAATGTTAGGATTTCATTGGCAACTGGCGGTGTTAATCCGTTTGGAGAACTTAGGTCTGTTTACTCATTGTGGCCTATTTTTGTTATCAAAAATAACATTCCTCCTTGGATGTAAATAAAGAGGGAGCACATAATGTTAAAAATGATTATTCCAGGTATTTGTTTACATTAATTTTTCAAATGTAAATTTTTCATTTTTCTCTTTTTTTGTATAACATCTTTTATTTCTTTATTTACTTATATATACATACTATGGTAGTAATTTTGTGTAATTTCAAACAATTAGGTAAGTACCAAGTTGAATATATTAATGTGTATATCGATCCTCTTATCGACGAGCTACTAAAATTATGGGAGGGCATCACTATGTATGACATTTGTAAACCAACTAGGAACATGAGATTTCAATGTCGTGGAACACTTTTATGTACAATTCATGATATCCCAGGACTAACACATTTTTGTGGTATGTAACGTTCCATATTGCATGCTTGAATGGTATATAATTAATTGAATTTATCATGCATGTTGTTTAAATAATCATTTCTTATATTAATAATTCACATTAATCCATATGTTGTAGGTCTTCAAACAAAGGGTAAATTTGCATGTCTATTTTGTGGTCCTAAGATGCAATCTCATCGGTCAAAAAGTTTAGGAAAGGAGGTGTTTGATGAGTATAGACACTTCCTCTCTAAGAACCATAAATATCGTACTACTGAAAAATAACTTTTCAATGGGAAACAAGAGACTGGACTAAAACCAGAAAGAATGACACATTGCCTATGGAAGTTGGCATATGACAGAATTAATCCTCAAGGGTACACATTTTTTTTTATGTATCATAAATGGAATCATGTTTTGAAATTTTATTTTAATTATTCAATTTATTTTACCGCATTTGATAAATAGTGTTATGATATTTTGTGTGCTTCATCAATGTCATCATCGTGAAGGTAGTAATAATGGGCTTCCACAATGAATGAAATGTTATCCCACTCAATTCATGAGGTTTTATTACTATCAAGACCTAAAAATAGTTCATTTATTTGATACCATGCATATCGGGAAGAATGTGACAAAAACATTATGGCGAATCATAGATGGCAAGAGGGATAAAGAAAAAATTGTCAAAATTTGTAATGACATTTGGGAAGCTAGTCATGCAATTCTAATGCAAGAGCTTCATCGACGTCAAGCAAGCATGGGGAAAACACCAACACATTTTGGGCACATGATGAATTTTTTGAAATATTTTGAAGATTGGATACACCAAACATAAATGAAACAATTAAGAAGGAGCGTACTGGTAGATTGTAATCAGACCTTGAGTGTCCCGCTCTCATCTGAAGGACTAAGAGGCATTTATGTTAATGAATGTAGTAGGTAGCTTTGAATTCTCAGATTAGACAGTTTTAGGAGCCGGAGGGAAATGGGATATAGACACCCTCATTGTATAGTTGTAAGATTATTATGAGAAGAGAGCAGAAGCAGAAAACTATGTATAAGAACCCATGTAAAGAAGTTCTGAGATTAATATATGAATCTTGATTCAGAATCATGGCATTCAAATACTTTCTATGTATCCATGATTGAATGTTATGCTCATGCTTGTTTACTCTCTGTTATGCATTTGCTTTGATGCGTGAATTTTTGATTTCATATTTAATGTCTGAAATATGAAGAGAGGGAGAGTAAGGAATGAGTTTCAATTGTTTCTCTGTCTGAGCAAGAGTTTTCCTGCAAGGAGTGCAGTGAAATTGTCCGCAAGGTGTGCGTTGACAGAAGTCAGATTTTGTCTCTACAAGCTCAGGAGAGATAGCACTTGTTCTCATTCTCGCAGAAGTGCAAGTTAAGCACAGGATCCGTGCAAGGAGTGTGCAGGCCGAGCAAAGCCTCAGAGTTACAACCTGAGAGAAACTGTTGAAAGACTGTTGTCGCAAGAGAATGCACAGAGTCTAATATTTTCAAATACTTGGAGTGTATTGGAAGAAGGGTTGCAAGGAGTGCGTGCAAGGGTCTTCTTGAAGACTCGAATTGTGGTAAAATCTCATAAGAGGTAGTGCCTTGAATTGTCGGAAGGAGGTGTAGCGAAGGTGTTTTGCAGGAGGATAAGTTTTGTAAGGGGATACTATGTTCATTTTGCAAGAGTTGTCAAGGAAGCTTTGGATGGTCGGAATTCTCCGAGGGGGGTTCACGAAGTCCCGAGAACTGTCAGATCTTGCAGAGTAGCAAGGAGGTTTATGGTGAGTGTGTTTTTTTTTTTAGTTTAAGCTCTGGGGAGAATAAAGACGTAGGATCTGAGCCAACAAGGGTCGTCAGATCACCACGCAAATCGCATCTCGGGATTTTGTGGGTTGAAGAGTTGAAACCTTTGCATCAATATTCGTAAGGGCACAAAAGGAGAAATCAGGACATCGTGAAAGAATCTAAGCCATCCATTAGAAGGACGATACGTGTCGTGAAATCACCCGTATCGGGGATTCGGGCATCAGAGGTCAGAAAGGGAAGTCATTCAACTTCGCGAGTGGCGAAGTCGCAAAGAGGATTAGGACCATCCATCTGAGAGTGGATAGGTGGCATACTCGCCGACACAGAGGTCAGACCTTTGTTAACCATTTTGTGGTTTCGTGAATCGGAGATCCGAGACCACAGCCTCCAGATTTGCAAAGTCGTGAAGTCTGAAAACTCCAGAAAAGGCGGGAAGTTTCATCATGGGACCCGCGTAGACGATGTGTCGGAATTTCACCATTTCGGCATATCAGAGGGTAAGAGCCCAAGACTTGGGCACTCCAAGTTGTGAGTAGTGAGAACGAGAGGAGGAAAGTCAATATTGCCTCTCGGGGGTTCGGGAAAGAAAGGTGCCAAGGTTGGACCTTTGAACTCATGAAGGCGCGAGAGGCGAGAAGTGCTAGTGCTTAGCCTAGCCGAAAGTCGCGCGAGGAGGTGCTAACGGGAGAAGGAGCCATAACCATTTCATGATCTTGGGTATCGTGGATTTGAGAAGAAAGATTTAGGAGCCACGACTCACGAACTCTCGAAATTGCGAGCTACAAAAAAGGACCTGTGGATCGATTCGATAAGAGATTCCAACGGGGAATCCAAAAAAGCCGATCGAGCTCGAAGGGGTTAAAGAACAATCCTGTGAGTGGATTTCAGCCCGAAGGCCGATAGGTCTGCGTCATTTTTGGTATCAGAGCTTGAATCTGTTTGTATACTTCAAACATGGAAAGTGAGAAAGAAAAAATCTCAGTCATGCCACCGAGAAGAAGAGACAGAAAAACACCCGATTTGCCAGAGGAAAGGGAAATGACAAGAGGAAGGGGCAAGCAGGTGCCAAATCCAACCATGGAAACAGAGATGCATGATATACGCACCAGACTCGAGGACATGGAGACAACACATAGTCGCACAACTGGTGTTGGATATGTCAGTGATTCCAAAAGTGAAGATGAAGCTTGACACGAATGAGAAGAAGTCACAGCAGAAGATGCAGCAAATGAATGCCTGATTAGGGTTGTTGCAAGAATGGGTGCTAAGGAAAAAATGGATATTCCAGTATATGAAGGAAAATTGGATGTTGAAGAGCTTCTAGACTGTATTAGAGCTCTGGACACATATTTTGACTATGAAGATGTCGAGGAAGACAAAAAGGTCAAACATGCTATCACAAGATTGAAAGGACATGCAGCATTGTGGTGGGATGAGATACAAGCTAACAGACGCTGCAAAGGCAAGCAGAAGATCAAGATTTGGGATAGGATGATCGCAAAGATGAAGGAAAAATTCATTCCCAGGGATTACCAAATTACTTTGTTTCAAAGAATGCAGAATTTGAGGCTGAACATCAGAGCAGGCCATCGCGAAAGTGATGATGAAAAGGTTGCCCAATATATGAATGGTATGAGATACGACATTCAAGATGAGATGAGCATGATGACCATCTGAATGGTGGAATATGCTTATCAGATGGCTCTAAAAGATGAAGAGAAGTTGGGCCGAAAACAAGGTCAAAGAGGTCGAGGCAAAAGTCATCCCAGAGGAAAATCAGTTGCCCAGGATAGAAATCAGAAACCCAAGGAAGAGTGGAAGAAACCTCAGACTCAGACTGAGAAAGGTGGGAGTTCACAGAGAGGGCAGTACACCGAACAGAAAGGTCAGTATTTTGATGGAAACATTTTTCCTCTCACTAGAGGTAGAGGAACAGGAAGAGGTGGAGTGGTGAAATGCTTCACATGTGGAAAGGTCGGACATAAATCTTATGAGTGTCTAGAAAAAAAGAAAGAAGGTGGTGAAACTCACATTGCTGAAGCATAGAGGTGGAATGTTGAGGCAGAAGATGCTGAAGGCGGAAGATCGTTGATGATGCAAAAAGTTCTCTTAACACCAGAGAAGGAGGTGGAGATTTCGGTCTAAAGGAACAAACTTTTTCGGACGGCCTGCAAGACCAAATATAGGGTATGCAAGGTCATCGTGGAGAGTGGTAGCACAAATAATATCATTTCTACAGAGATGGTAGAAAAGATGGAGTTGGAGACTATTGAACATCCAAGTCCATATAGAGTTTCATGGCTACAAAAAGGACATCAGGTAAATGTCACTAACCAATGTTTAGTTGAATTTAAA
>SNQJ01S0010106.1:14083-45103 GCA_010110895.2 Picea sitchensis | reverse complement strand
AGGGGATTAAAGAAAATAAGATTGAGAGAACACCAAGTGACCACATTAATACAACCACATCCACTCTCATGTTTATCCATGGTAGGATGCATCAAGTCCACAAAGGTATGAGTCTATGATAGTTGGATATGATGTGGACTAATTATTAAATGTCATGTGGCAGTGGGGCCCACCATTAAAATAATTATACATTGCAATATTATTTTACAAAATGTTTGATTCATATTGAGGTAAATAATAAGTAGAGGGTTGAGTATCCTCAAAGGTGAATAAAATATACAATTTCTTTTAAGCACGGATTGGAGGGCCCTAGAGCCTTCGAATGACTGTAATATTTCAGACAAGATCTGCTATGAGGAAACTTTTCTCTGAGTTTTGCCTCTTTTTGGTTGGAAGAAATATGAGAGGTATGGCTCTAGAAATATAGTTAGGACATGATGTATATTCTGATTTCAATTTTGAAATATTGAATATAATGTTTTTTTCATGGAAAAAAATTGGTGTGGATATGCCTCAAAATTTTAAATTGGATAGAAAATATTATATTTTCCTCAAGCTTGCTGATAAGAAACATCTTCTTGAACTCATGGATCTATTGTACATATTGCTAATAACTTGGCAAAGAAAAACATTGTTGGTTGCTTACATCTTGTCTGGTGATCTAATTATAAAAAAATAAGGATTTAGCGATGTTATATTTGTACGGAAATTAACAACCATGTCCATCATAAAGAACCACAGAATGTATTGTATTTGAAGTTCCTCTATAGCACTGCAAGGGGAATATGGTGATGTCACATGTTTTGAGACAACAAATGTCTGCCAAAAGTCCCATGTGCCACTATTTCAATGACTTCAAAGAAGTCAGTTGATAGAAGCATATGTTCAGTGGCTTTCCAAAGTATATTGTCATTCTTCACCAACTTGATGGGCAAGGTAATATACATGTTTGTAAACATTAATTTTGAAAATTTGCATGGATGGAAAAAATGCTTTTCTGAAATCTAATAGAAAATAATGTAGAAAGATAATCCACTATGGGAGACATGGTAGAAGGTTATTTAGTTCTTTTCGAGATTTTATTTTTTGTCCTCAAAAAATGTTTGGCAGCTTGCTTCAAGCTATTGGGATCAAAAGATACGCAGACACCAACATGGGAATTATTTTCTAAGATAGATGATGGCTTAAAATAATGAAAAAGAATTTAACATCACCATGAAGGACCTAATAGAAATGCGTCAAAGAATATTGTACAAATAGTTGGTTCAAGGGACCCAACAGGGCAACCTACAACAAAAATGTATGAAAGAAGAGATGACACTGGATTAACTGCTTAGTATGATAGGCAGTTGTGGATGATGAGGATTTGAACTTGATGAGAGTAGAACCTGGGTGGCAATGATTTGTTACAACAAATTATGAACTTGTAATGCTAGGCAGTGATAGAGTTATTAGTGATCTAGAATGAGATGATGGCCTGATGACTTTGGCATTACTTATGATCAACATGGATCAATAAGGCTTGGTGTAGTGATTCATAATGATGTAGCTAACTTCGACATTGAAGTGAGGGTGATTGGGAGATTAGTATTTATAGTTCTAGGCAAGATAAATATGATCAGTCAAGGAGCACTCATTAAATGCTGGAAAAAAAGCTACTGACGACTGGTAGATGAGAATAAGGACCTCCTAACATGATGGAATAAACATTCTTGGAAAGATCAAAATAAATTATGGGGTTGGACAGAGAATCTCTGAAGATCAAGAAATTGTCAAATATCTTGTCAAAATAAGGGATATGGGGCATGGTTGTGTTGATTGAGGGGTTGTCTTTTCTGTGTCCTTTTATTAGTAATAATAATAATAATCTATTTTTAAGGTCACAACCAAGCCAGACACCAAATTGGTGTATGAGACCCCCTCCACCCAACGATTTTACTGGTAAAGTCTATGGAGGTATACATACCCTACTGCCCCCCTCTGGATTTGAACATATGATCTCTTAGAAGAAAACTACAGCTTCTGGTCTACCAAGGGGATTTACTAAGGCATAATATGTTCTACCTGTGGGATCAAAGGTATAATCTGGTCTACCAAAGGGAATACTACAGCTTCTGAGGATACAAATGACAATGGCAATGACACTATTGGATCCCGATGATGTTTTCGAATCATGGAGGTGCAAGATTAACAATTGTTGCACCTAGAATAAGATTAAGGGACTATTGAAACATTGATATTTATCAGTTGACATAAAATAAATTCTCACTATCTCAAGGAGATAACTACCCTTTTCAAATTTTGAACTACTCTTTGAGTAGAATTCTTATTTTTTCCAACCTAACATCCACAACCAAACTAACCAATAAAAGAAGAAAACTTAAACATATTTTAAATCAGAAAATGGATTGTAATGTGTCACTACTGTTAATGATTTTCCTAGTATATAGTATAGGACTCGACAAAAAAATTGATTTTGCAATTCTCTGGACATGACAATTGGATGAGTATGGCCAATATTCTCCATATTAACCTAATTTTGTGAAAAAAAGTTTGCAATGTATACACATACTTCGAGAGTTCCTCGAGGCTCTCCCATAACAGGTTTCATTTTGTTCAAACAAACATCAAAAGCTACTGCCTTCAACAGATACAATTTACAAAAATATGGGAGATCTATGATATTTTTGGTTAAAGAATTATTTAACAAGCCGATCCAAAGGTCACCAATTCAAACTCACATTAACCAAGTTTGACTCAGTCAACACAAGTCAAACTCGTTATTTTGGAAGGGATCGCAAGTCAAGGGAAGATTGTGCTAGTTGGCCTATCGAAGCAATTTTCTGTGGGTTTTCTCTGATTTTTTCTGCCTGTTTGAACTAGTTTTTTCTCTACCAGTCAACTACAAGTGGCAAATAGAGCTACAGGAGGTTGAAGTAATCACCTCCATCCCTACAACAAGCCCCACTTCTACCAAATGATTTGGGCATTAGAAAGTATCTCTATGGTCAAACAAGGTCCAATGGAGGCATAACACATCCTAAAATTGGTGATCACATCCTAAAATTGTAGGATTTGGTGGGAATATCGACGAAAATCCCGCCCTGTTTAAAAAAATGATGAAACTAGTGGAAGCGTGGAAATTTTTTGTGGAATAATCTGCCCATATGTAGTAGTGCCCCATATAAAGTCCATGTTTGTTGGTTTAAGTACTTGTTCAAGGATCTTGATCTCAATAATATTCGATAATATCCTAAGACACTTATTTTCAATCTTTGATTATGGTTAGGGAACCACAAACCATCCATGTTCACATGTTATGGTTTGAGGATGTGTTTATCGCATTTCAACCTAAGAAGAAAGGTTTATGTATATAATATATTATTTCCCTCTCCCTATTATGGGAATGTACTAGAGACCTATCCATGATGCCCAATAAAACTCTCATGTAATCCATTGGGTCCACTCCCCTTGCATGAACATTTTCATAACCCAAGCGTGCCCAAGTCAACTCCATTCCTCTATGCAAGCATCAAAGATACCACACATTTTCTAGGTTTCAACATGCTCTTACCGAATGCCAAATTTTCATCCAAAGAAGGGCGTTCTCCAAGCAAGAAACCTCCTCCATGTGGAAAATGTGTAGAATGTCACCAATTTGTTTGACTATCTCAAATTCCCTAAGGAATATTGTCATGAAAGCACTCAATTGAGTTCAAGCAACCACATGGAAAATATGYYCACTACATGGAAAATATGGCAACTACATGGAAAATATKCTCACATGCTTCAAGGRGTAATTTAAACTATTGAAAGCATGAACAATGGMACTTSCAGGYGTGCAACCCTTAAACTTGTGAAGAATCTTGTTAGAATGTTTCACTCCCAAATAACGTTTTCTCTCAACCCTATGTAGTGTTGAATTGGAAAAAGGCATACCAACAATAAGAGGAGTATGAATTAGAAGAATAAAGAATCATTTAGGGGAAAGGAAAACCGGGGAGTAGACAACATGTCCAACAAAGGCAATCATTTTTTCATCTGTTGAAGGCCACTTATAGGGGATTTATAGGGATAGAATCGCGAATCTCTTGAGTCACAACATCAAATGAAGATATGTTTTTTCCCTTTTGAAGTTCAATTTTAGGATCCTTTCAGGGACAATGTCCTTGAAAACTACGAAGGACATATTGATCAAACACTATGGCACAATTGAGATCCACAAGTTTTAATGTGTGTATATCATCGTGATTATGTGTTCTTTGCAAGGAACCACATGCTTCGGGTGAGCATGGTGAAAATCACCTACTAGCTAAAGTTGGTCAAAGGCATGGAGGGTTAGTTTTTTTCGATGGAAATGGGAACTTGGAAAATGGGTTTTTGGAGTAATTATGGAAATAAGATATGTGAGAAAGGTTGGAGTAGTTATGGACCATGAACCATGTGAGCCTTTTCCATTACCGAATAATATATATATATAGAGATATTTGCTTCATATAAAACTAAGGTTTCTTGTTTTCTAATCCTTTTTTGTCTATATCTTTTACACAACCAAAAATTTTGTAGATCTTTTCACCCTTTCTATATATTTGCACCAATAAATTATTATGTTAATATGGAAATTTAGTAAATATGTAGTTTTGAGTATCACACCCTCTAATATGCCCAACATTCCATGATCTGCACCCAATAAAATAAATCTAAAACCGTTTGCACCAACAATTTTCTAGTGATCTACCTCCACAACAATTACTTACATCACGATGAGAGGCTTATGGAAAAATGTTTTGCGCATCATGAAGTTTCAAACATGCAAGAGTATAAGGAGGGGTTTCAATACACAAAGACTACATTTGAGTAATTTTGATATCTATTTACAAGGATCAGAGCCATTACCATTTTTAGAGTTTGGACGGATGGGGCTCCTCTGCCTCCGTCGATGTCCAAATGGAAGTTGCGACTCGGCCCTGAATATCTCCACTCCTGCACGGTTTTGGGCGCTGGATAGGGTATGTTTATTTTCCTCAGTGAATGTCTCCACTCCTACATGTTGGATTTCGTCGGCTATGGCTGCTCTCGTGCGCCTAGGGTTGTTGTCTCCACTCCTGCACGGGGTTTAATTGTTTCTCTTTGTGGTTGATAGTGTGAATGGGCGTGAATGGAATGGGTGTGGGGTTTAATGGCTGCTCTCTGTGGTTGCTGGCGTGAATGTGCGTGAATGGAGTGGGTGTAGGTGTGAATGGGCGTGAATGGAATGGGTGCGGGGTTTAATGGATTCGCTCTATGGTTGTTGGTGTGAATGGGCATGAATGGAATGGGTGTGGGGTACTTTGGCTTCTCTCTGTGGTTTTTGCAGTCGTGAATGGAATGGGTACGAGGTGAATGGAATGGGCGCGGGGGTGAATGGAATGGGCTATGTGTTTTGAAATTTGTTTTGTTTTTTTAATAATGTTTTTTTTATTTGTTTTTAATTTATTTAATATATAATAAATATATATTATATAATATATAATAAATATATATTATATAATATATATTGCTTTTTTTTGTATTTTTTTGTTTTTATGTTTTGTCATTATTTGTTTTTAATTAATTTAATATATATTATATAATATAAATTATTACCCCAAGCCTATATAATATAAAAAATGTATCCCATGCCCATTAATGAGGTATTAAACCATCACACATATTCCCTATGAAGGGGGCCTTTGGCCTTTGAGTAGGTTATGGGTGTCATTTGTGAGGTTTTGTGATCTAGGGATGCGTTTGAGGGCGTTAACCATGGTTGGGAGAG
Source organism: Picea sitchensis (assembly GCA_010110895.2). Taxonomy (NCBI): domain Eukaryota; kingdom Viridiplantae; phylum Streptophyta; class Pinopsida; order Pinales; family Pinaceae; genus Picea; species Picea sitchensis. Next base: position 39,306 of record SNQJ01S0010106.1, on the reverse strand, counting down.
GAAATAGAAGGCCTTAATTAGGAACTTAAGTGAAGATTTTAGGGCATTGCGCCATGAATGATACCTTGAACCACCACACATGCCCTCTAAATGGAATATATGGCCTCTAATAGTGATATGCACACCCTTAGGATTATTTACAAACTAGGGATGGGTCTTAGGGCCTTGATCATCATCTGAGGAGGAAAACAAGGTTCTTAATCCCTGAATGAATCTTGTAGGGCTCAGGGGCTGTGAATAGGCCTCAAATCACTGCATGATTGCTCTAATGGAGATCTTTGGACTCTCATTAGGATATTAACATCATTAAAGATCATTTACACCCACGATATGGGTCTAGGGGCCTTGACCATGGTGAATAAAGGAAAACAAATACCTTAGCATATAAATGAAACTTCCACATCTCAGGGGCCATAAAAAAGGCCCCAAACCACCACATAGGCCCTTTAGAGGTGATATTTGGCGTCAAAGTGGCATATGGAGTACACCACTATGAGATTTTGTGCACTAAGGATGGGTCTCATGGATTTGACCATGTTCATGAGAGAAAAATAAGTTCCTTAGTCCTCAATGAATCTTATAGGGTTTGAGGGTCGTGAGAAAGTCCTTAAACCACCACAAAGGGAATCTATGAGGAATAGTTTCCCTTTGAGTAAGATATTGTAGCCATTAATTGCACAACAAGGGTGGGTCTTAAGGCAATGAATGTTCAAGGGAGGAAATTTAAAGATTTAGACCATAAATGAAACTTATTTGGCTCATGGGCCATGAAGAAGGCCTGAAACCATGAGACAATTCCTCTAAATGATATCCTTGGCCTTCAAGTGGAATATGGGAGTTAAACTATACAAATATTAGTTTTGTTCAATGCATCTATACATATTGTTCGAGCCCCATGTTCATCCAATTGGTAGCTGGGTTAGGTGTAAGTCGCTCTGGTAGTTCATCCCATCATATGGATAGTACTTGATATGTATCACGAGATGATACAATGTGTGAAAAAATCAAGGTGAAACACATTCCATTAAATCCTACCTCCCCATCATCTTAACAACTGACCCCACCGTTACATACTTAGCACCTTAGGACCTCCATCTCAGATACTGACATGTGGTTGAAGCATGGGTATGTTCTTGAAATAAAACACATATAAGTACTATACCATAACCCATAATTCATAATTCATAGTACTAACACCTAACCCTTAATCCATAAACCCACTAACCCCTTTAACTCCTAATCCATAAACTCACTAACCCCTTTAACCCCTAATCTCTAATCCTTATAACCCATAACCCTTTAACCCTTAAAATATATAAACCTATGATAAATCCTCTAACTTCTACATACCCAAACCCCTTTAACCTCTATCCCCAATAATCTCTTATTCTTAAATTATATAAGTCTTAACACTCATAATATCTAACCTCAAACTCTTGTAACCCCAAATCCCTTGTACAATCCCTAACCATTATAATTAGTGTGACTCACATATTTCATCGTAAACCTATATAAAACTTAATCCACAACCCCTATATCCCTTAACAATTATAACCCTTATCAAATAATAACTAATATAAATTAACCCATGGAACCCTAAATATATAACACTTTTAATCCATAATGTCCAAGCATAACCCTTATAACCCTAACCTCTAATGCATATAATTCTAATTTTGAAACCTATTACCTATAACTATTCCAACCCCTATATCCCTCTAACCCCTAAGCACTGAAATGTATGACCACTAACGCTTATAATGGTATCCCGTAAGTCCATTAACCCCTTACCCATAACCCCCATAACCATTAGCAACTAACCCTTATAACCCATAATCACTATGAACCCACATACCACAATGACCTTAATCCCTAACCCTTATATACCTTAACAAATATTAGCCTTGTCAACTAATTACTATATAAACTTATCCATGAATCCATAAACCCATAACCCTTATAACCTAAAACACATTTAGTTTCTAATGTCCAAACCATGACATTATAAACTCAAATCCCTAACCCCTATAACTCTAATTTCTAAACATATTACCCTAACCATTATATACCCTCTATCCCCTAAACTCTATGAGACCCAAACCCATAAAACTCATTATCCCTAACACCTATAATGACTATAATCCCTTTCTCCTATCTTGTATAATCTATAACCACTATAAATTCTACAAACAATAACCCATACTACCAAGCCCTAATTTTTAAACTTTGTAACCTTGAACCCTTATATTCCCTATTATACTAAAACCTTTTAGTCTTAATCCTTAAATTTGATTAAGTATAATTAGTAATGTATATAATATATAAGCCCTATAACACCTAACCCCCAATCAATACAATTGTTAAAACCTAAAATCTAACCTATAATCCCTAAAGAGATAATCCCTCTACCCTTTAACTACTAATCATGATAAACGATAAATATATAACCACTTTATTCAATGCTCATCAAAACTCTTGTCATACCTAAGACTTATTTTACCCCTATAACCTCTATACCCACTAATCCCTCCAATATCTCTCACCCTAACTCCTATAAACCCAATCCCTACATGCATCGTCAATTCACTAGATATCCAATGGGGTGCATGAGTCATTAAAACCCCTAACTTCCATCACCCAAACCCTTAGTCAACTAAAACCCCTAACTTCCAGCACCAATATTCATCCTCATATTATCCATAGTGGAATGGAAAACCACAAACCCCTCTAATATATTTCACACCTAATTCCTATAGCCCAATCCCATAATCTTTATAACGCTTGAACATTATATCATAACCAATTTAATTGTCATTCTCTATCAATAAAGTACCCTAGCCCTTGTCCCCAATAACCCTTAATCCCTAAATTATATAACTACTAACCCTTGTAATCTCTAACCTAGAACTCTTATAACCCCTTATCCCTAGCACATGTAATTGATATGATCCATAACCATTATAAGTTGTGTCGCATGTTTCATGCTTAACCTTTATAAAAAAAATCCCTAACCCTTATATTCCATAAAAATTATAATGATTACCAACTAATAACTATATACACTAATGTATGGAACCCTAAACTCATAACCTTTATAACCCTCAACCCTTTTCATCCCTAATGTCTAACTCATATCACTTATAATACGTAACCCCTGTAACTATAATTTGTAAGCATATTACCTAGAACCATTATTACCCCAGTAACCCTCTAACCCCTATAAACACAAACCCCTCAAAATATATGGCCACTAACCCTTATAATCACTATAACTTGTTTCCCCAAATACATATGACCGACAACCCCTATAATTTTTAGAATCCCTAATCCCTAAACCATTGAAAATTTAACCCTAATATTTAAATCTTATAACCTTGAACGTGTACATTAGCTATAACATCTATCCATTATTAGTACTAGTCTATTACCTCTATTAACCCTAATCACTAACCTCTATGATGTAAACCCCAAACAAACAAATCCTAACTTATTATCCCTAAGCACCTAATCCATATATCTCATAAACATTAATCCTTATAAGCCTCAAACCATATAACCACTTTACTCCATAACACTATAAACCTTATCATCCCTAACAGTACTTAACCCTTAATTCTATCTATACCTAACCCCTATAAACACCAATCTTAAACCCTATAGAGCACAATTCTAAACCAATATAGCCCAAATAACCTTGATCTGACCTCTAAATCCTAATAAGCTTAACTACAAAATCCCCTAACCCATATAACCATTAACCTTTAACTCTTATAACCTTTATAATGGATAAACCCTATTCTCAAACCCCTACAAACCCTCACCCATATTACATTAATTAGTATAACCCTTATAATACATAAATTGAAATAAATGTGACCTTTAATATGCTAACCCTTATAATACATAAATTGAAATAAATGTGACCTCTTGTCCTAAAACTATAATCTATGATAAATCATGAACCCCAATCCCTAACAAAAAAGACTATAGTCAATATAATCATTCTAACCCTAATTTGTAATGATTATAACCCCTGATCACCATTAATATTGATATTACCCCCAAACCTGAAATTCTAAACCCATAACCATTAATTAACCTTTGTAACTCTAACCCATATAAACCATATCAATCCTAACCTATAAACTATGTTAACAGACATCCTGCAAGCATTCCCACTCATCGAATTTTTATAACCAATATAATTCCAGAATTATGACGAGCCATATACTATCAATGCAAACTCTTTCTCAGTCGATAGCATAGAAAATTTTATCAACAAGATATTTTACACTGCCTCTCTAGTGATGATATCAAATGATGCTTGATTCATTTCATATTTGGTTTATCACCTGAAATCTCACTTGATACTTTGTAAGCTGGGGTTGGACCTCACCAAATACAAATATGAAACTTGGAATCCAATCATCATCTACTAGAACATATGTAAATTAGGGTTTATGGTTTCCAGATGAATTGATGATGGAATAAAGTGGGTGTGTCAAGTAGGGAAATTTGAGTCCAAAACCTCCCATAATGTTAAGGCATGTGAATAGTCTATCCGTGTCAAATTTCAATGTATACATATACAGCTTTGAAAACATTTCGACTTTGGCCCCATTCACATGTCAATATTGTTGCCTCGCTTCTAGTATCTTGATCGTTGATTAAGAAATAAACTAAATAAAGGGATTTTTCATCACAAAATGATAATGCATACATTGTATATACATTAATTTAGAACCTTAAATAAAAATGAAGAAAGACCGACGAAAAGCCCAAAACTCATGCGTCAACCAAATTGGTTACTTTAAAAGAAAATTAGGGTTATGGTTTATATGATGAATTGATGATGGAAGAAAGTGGGTGCAGTCACTTGAATTTGAGTCTAGAAACCCTCCCATATCATTAAGGCATGCCAATAGTCTATTCATGAGAAATTTTAGTACAGAAACCTGCTTGAAATTTTTTAGCATTGGGTCCCCATTCTGTAGGTCCTTTGTTGTCGTGTTCAGTCCTCGCAAATTTACTGCTACTGCTCTCATCATTTATCATTACTTCGGACCATGGTGTAGTCCCTACATCAATTATTATTTTGTACAAAATTACATACTCAATGGCATAAACTCAATAATAAAAGACCAAATTAATATCTTCTACATAAGTTTTGTCTTTTCAACGACTATGTAACTAATCTCAATTCTAGAAGATTCAAATAGGACCTAAGAAACCTAAGTTCTTTCCTTAACCATAGTGACATAACACTATCATTCAATAGTAAAATTGTTACATTTCATTGTTTGTCATCATGTGTACCAGGGCTTGAGCCACCATATCTACAAAGGTTATACCAACATTTGTCTTATGAACAAGATATATGGTACTATCCATTTTGAGGTTTTGAATAGAGATTGATATTATAGACTACACTACATTGCACCATAATATAAACTCTACACTCCTTGAAACCATGTAACACCATTCAATTTAGACACAACATTCTTACTTATCTATTAGGCCATACCATCTACCTAACCTTTCATCGACAGGTTGTGTTCACCTAAAGGATTTACTACATTCGCCTCTGACGATATTAAATGATGCTTGGTTTCATTTCATTTTTGGTTTATTAACTTGAAATCTGAATTTGATATTTTGCAAGCTAGTTGGACCTTCAACAAATACAAATATGAAACTGGAATCAGCTTCAATATATCTATCAGAACATAAAAAAATAGGGTTTATGGTTTCCATGATGAACTCATGATGGAAGAAAGTGGCATGTCGGGCCAAATTTTAGTCCTAAACCCTCCCATATCATTAAGGCATGAATAGTCTATCTGTGTCAAATTTTATTACAAGATAATAGCTTTGAAAACATTTCATCGCTGGCCCCATTCGCTATTACGTCATCAAGGTTCACTTAGTAGACATGGTGTTGATTAAGAAATCAACGAATAGAGGGATTCTTCATCACAACTATGATGTAGATACATTGTATATACATTAATGTAGAACCCGAAACAAAAATGAAGAAAGGCTAATTAAAGCCTAAACTTGCGCCAACCAAATTGGGTACTCGAAAGAAAATTAGGGTTTATGGTTTACATGATGAATTTGATGGAAGAAAGTGTGTCACTCATATTTGAGTCCCTAAACCCTCCCATATTGTTAAGGCATCCAATAGTCTATCCATGACAAATTTCAAGTATACGTAAACCTGCTTTGAAAAATTTCAACTAAGCAATCAATTGGCAGTCTCTCGCTAGTCGGGTGTCTAGTCCCCGTAATTTTTGTTCCTCGTTCCTTTTTCCTTGAACATGGTGTAGTCCTAAAGATCCATTATTATTTTTGTACAAATTACATACTAATGGTATAAAATGTCCCATTAATAAAGACTAAATTAATATATGCTACATAAGTCTTTTGCCTTTTTCAAATTTAATTACTATGTAACGAATCTCAATTCCTAAGAAGATTCAAATAGGGACCTAAGAAACTTAAGTTATTTCATTAACCATAGGTGACATAACACTATCATTCAATAGTAAAAATGTTACATTTCATTGTCAGAAATCATGTGTACCGAGGGTTTGAGCTACCTGCCATCCACAAAGGAAACATACCAAATACTGTTCATGAACAAGATGGTACCATCCATTTATATGGTTTGGCATAGAGATTGTTCTTATAAAATAAACTACATTGCACCATGTAATCCCTACACTCCTTTGAAACCATGTAACACCATTCAAATTAGATTATTCTTGCGAGATTACTAAATTCATACTCATCTAATTTAAACTTTTCGGCCGAGTAGTATATGAAATCTGTCAGAAGATTATTTACATTCATATCTCTTACGACGATATCAATTATGCTTGATTCTACTATATTTGTTTGTCAACTTGAAATTTCAATTTGATACTTTGTAAGATAGTTGGACCTTCAGTCAAATAAAAATATAAAACTTGGAAACTGCCACATATCTACTAGAGCATATGAAAAATAGGGTTTATGGTTTCCATGATGAATTGGAGATGGAAGAAAGTGGTGTGTCAAGAATTTGAGTCCAAAACCCTCCCATATCGCTAAGGCATGCAAATAGTCTATCCAGATCAAATTTCAATGCATACGACAGCTTAAAAACATTTATGTTGGCCCCATTCACATGTCATTGTTTCCCAACCTCTAGTATCTTGATGGTGTTGGATTAAGAAATCAACGAATAGAGGGATTTTTCATCACAAATGATGATGAAGATTAAGACAGCATACATTACCCTATAACCAAATAAAAATTAAGAAAGACCTAATAAAACCTAAAACTTAGCCAACCAAATTGGGTACTCAAAGAAAATTAGGGTTTATGGTTTACATGATGAATTGATGATGGAAGAAAGTGGGTGTGTCACTCACATTGGAGTCCGTAAAACCTCCCATATCATTAAGGCATGCCAATATTCATCCATGACAAATTTTAGTGCATACATAAACCGTTTGAAAAAAATTCAACACAAATTCCATCATGCATCCCCCGCTGTTAGTGTCTACCCTTGTGCAATTTCGCCCCTCATCTTGACCATGGTGTAGTCCTCGAGATCCATTATTTTTTGGACAAAAAAACATACCAATGGCATAAAAATTCCCACACAAAGATCAAATTAATATCCACTACATAAATCTTTTCTCAACCACCATAAATCCAATCTCAATTCCTAAGAAGATTCAAATAGGACCCAAGAACCTTAAGTTCCTTTCCCTAACCATGGGTGACATAACACTATCATTCAATAGTAAAATTGTTACATTCATTGTTTGGCACCATGTGTATTGAGGGCTTGAGCTACCATATCCAATAAAGGAACATACCAAGAATATTTGTCTTATGAACAAGATATGGTACTATCACTTTGAGGTTTGGCATACAGATTTTTCTTATAGACTACACCACATTGCACCATAATATAATACCTACACACCTTGAAAACCATGTAACAACATTCAAAATAGACACATTCTTGCGACAAATTAGTTATGTAATTATCAACGAACTTTTGTCGATAGTATAGCAAATTGGTGGTAAGATTATTTACATTCGTATTTCTTGCGATGATATAAAATGATGGTTGGATTCATTTCATATTTGGTTTATCAACTTGAAATCTCAATTTGATACTTTGCAAGCTAGTTGGACCCTCACCAAATACAAATATGAAACTTGGGAATCAATTAACATATCTACCAGAACATATGAAAATAGGGTTTATGGTTTCCATGATGAATTGATGATGGAAGAAAGTGGGTGTGTTTACCAAATTTGAGTCCGAATCCATATCATTAATTCATGTAATAATCTGTCCAGTCAAATTTCAATGCATACGATACAGCTTGAAAACATTTCCCCGGACGCTGGCCCCATTCATTATTGTTGTTGTTGCCCACCTCTAGTATCTTTGATGGTGTTGATTAAGAAATCAACTTAAATAGGAGGGATTTTCATCACAACGATGATGCGATACATTGTATATACATTAATGTAGAACCCTAGCCAAAATGAAGAAAGACCGGATGAAACTTAAAACTTATACAACCAAATTGGGTACTCAAAGAAAATTAGGGTTTATGGTTTACATGATGAATTGATGATGGAAGAAAGTGGGTGTGTCACTCAAATTTGAGTCCAAAACCCTCCTATCGCTAAGGCATAATAGTCTATCCATGACAAATTTTAGTGCATACATAAAATCCAAGTGCTTGAAAAATTTCAATGTTGGCCCCATTCGTGTCCTCGTTGTCGGTGTGTAGTCCTCATGTAATTTTTGTTCCTCGCTCGCTCCTCATTCCTCGCTCTCTTTGACCATGGTGTAGTCCCTAAGAGATCCATTATCTTGTAGGCCAAAATTACATACTAATGGCATAAAATGTCCTACGTAGCACCAAATTAATGTTGGGTATGTGTTATATTTTTCATGTGTGTGTGTGGGCGGTCGTGATAGGACAACTACATCTGATGATCCCTAGTATGTGGTATACATAAACTGTTTGAAAATTTCAACTGGGCCCCATTCTGTGTCCCCTCGTTGGAGCGGTGTCTAGTCCTCATGCACTTTTTGTTCCTCATTCATCGCTCCTCATTCCTCGCCTTGACCATGGTGTAGTCCCCAAGATTCATTATTTTGTACAAAATTACATACTAATGGTACAAATGTCCTTATCAATAAAGACTAAATTAATATCCGCTACATAAGTCTTTTGTCTTTTTCAATGACTATGTAACGGATCTCAATTCTAAGAAGATTCCAATAGGACCTAAGAAACCCAAGTTCTTTCCTTAACCATAAGTGACATAACACTATCATTCAATAGTAAATTGTTACATTTTCATTGTTTGGAATCATGTGTAATGAGGGTTTGAGACACCACATCCACAAAGCGGTTCACACCAACAATATTTGTCCTATGAGCAAGCATATACCATACATCTTTGAGGTTTGGCATAGAGATTGTCATTATAGAGTACACCACATTGCACCATAATATAATCTTTACGCTCCTTGCAAACCATGTAACGATATTCAAATTAGACACAATATTATTTTGACGAATTAGCTATACCATCGATGAACTTTCAACATTGGCCCCATTCGTAGGTCCCAAGGCTGGATGTGTCTATTCCTCGTGAAATTTTCGTTCCTCGCCCTGTTCCTCGACCATGGTGTAGTTCCCAAGATCCATTATTTTGTACAAATTACATACTAATGGCATAAAATTATTGACCAACTTTTTTCGCCGGTAGTATAGCAATTGTCATAAGATTATTACATTCGGCTCTTGCCATTCCATATCAAATGATGCAGCCTTTGATTTCTATATTTGTCTATCAAATTGAAATTCACTTGATACTTTGCAAGTTTGGGGCTAGACCTCTTCATTCAAATACAAATATGAAACTTGGAATCATTAACATAATCTAGCTAATAACATATGAAAAATAGTTGGTTTTATGGTAATTTCCATGATGAATTGATGATGAAGAAAGTGGGTGTGTCACCAAATTTGAGTCCGTAAACCTCCCCATATCAAGTAAGGTGCATGTGAATAGTCCCTGACCAAGGTGTATCCCTAAGATCCATTATTTTTGGTACAAAATTACATACTAATGGCATAAAATTATCGAATTTAACTTTTTCGACGATAGTATAGAAAAAATTCATCACAAGATTATTTACATTAGTCTCTCTTGCAACGGAGACAATGATGCTTGGATTCATTTCATATTTATTTATCAACTTGAAATATAAATTTGATACTTGCATGATAGTTGGACCTTTCAACAAATACAAATATGAAACTTGGAATCAATACATCTACTAGAACATATGAAAAAATAGGGGTTTATGGTAATTCTAAGAAAATTCAAATAGGTAATAATATTGATGAAATCTGCGCATACCATGATGGTATAAAATGAAAGAGCTTCTCTTGGTTTCAAGAATAATTTGTCCTCTACTTAACAAGGTTAAACTAATGGAAGGGGAAGCTCACATGGCCCCTCCTCCCCCTCACATCAATCTCACTGACCCCGAAAACCCAATCTATAAAATATAAAATATGAAAGTAACGGCCCCATTAAGATTCATGCATAGAACTACAAAAACAAAATTAATGAAGGTACATAAAATTATGTGTTTCTAAATGATATTTTTAGTCTCACACATACTTTACTATATTGACAACTACTTCGTGTTTCAAATAATAATTAAAACATGTAACCTAAGATATAAAACGCCGCGAATAAAACTTAAAACATGTAATTAACTTCATGACATTAAAAGTAAATTATTGTAAGAGAATAATTCATACAAATTAAAATATTATATAGTCAATCATCTAATCCAACTCTCAACATCTCTGTAATCATTTTTATTCTCTATCTTGATCTTCTTTATCGAACTCACATTCTAGATTAATATTTGTTATGAACGATAAGCAAAGTGATTGATGATGATATCATCGCCATCAATGTCATTTTCGAGCATATTATCGTATTATCATCATCATCAAGAATTGAAATATTGTCTTCTATGCCTAGATCATGATCTTCTTCGGCTTCTTCATCTACAGCCACATGCTCTTCCGCTCATTCTAATATTCTCGTCAAATCATCTCTTTCTATCTCAATATCTTCTTCCGTAGAATGAGTATACTTAATTGGCCTCTGCCTTTGATCATATCTAACAACAAAATGACCACTTTCACCAAAACATTTGAGTAAAGGCCTATTCACTGGCCTGGAAACACAGCCATCATGTCCCCTTCAAACATCAATGCTTTAATCATTAGAACCATTAGCATGTTGAATAACGCTTATTCTTCATCACGCCCGCTTAATTGCAACCCATGCACCATCTAACGAATACCAATTTGAAGGAATTAAAGTCACACTCAAGTATATCGCTTAAATACTCATAGTATCTATTTTCAAATTCCTCTAGGAGTCCGTCAATTCTAGAGCGGTTCATTTAGTAACTGGAATATTGTAGTTATCCAACTATCAAAAGTGTTTCTTGTTTCATCCAATAGTTTGATGTGAAATTTACGCACCATTGCACCACATAGCCTTGTGGTGTTTCAACTCCGCACATGTCAAACATGTAAAAGATGCATTGTAAATTAATAAATTAACATATATTTATATAACTTGAAAGTATCCTAAAAATACAATACACATGTAGTCACATTAGTATAATATAAAATAATCGAATAAAATGGGTGAAATTGCTAAACTGTCCATCTTTCAAACCATAGGCCAGATCAATTTCCCTCTGCGTAAAACTGGCATCTCTGCTAATTTACTCCATCTTTCTAACCAATTTAGACAACTACATGATAACCTACCTCCATTATACATTTACATCTTTCAATCCATACATTCATCCAAATAAGATTGTTTGTAATGTATAAATGTAGTGCATCCCACTCTAGAGCAACCTAATCAACAAAAATAATTCAACCAATATTAAATATTAGTTATAACGCACAATATGTAGATAATTATAAATATTTATAATCTATGAAATAAATTATATTAATATATTAATGAGTATGATCATATATACACAAAATGAAACTTATATGTATTAATAATATAAATTTTCTCACACCATTAATATATTACCTCTCATTTTTCATTCACCTTTCCCCAACAGATGCTCCCCATCTTCAATTTTTTTGATGGAGTTCATCCCAAATGCGATCCACCGTGATGTATAGTTGGCGTTGTTAATTTAGGAATATATTAACTAATATACACCATGGATTGATATACCATATATCCCTCCACCATAGAACCCTCGTGACGCGGTTTTGTCTGTCTAACCAACACCTCAATGATTTCAAGTGCTCCTCTCCACCATCCACATTGAATTTGTGTAAATAGGTCCACAAATTTCAATCTCCCTCAACTTGGTGTATGAGGTAGTGTTCTTGTGCATTGAAAAATGTAGGAGGTGTATATACTTGCATTTCACACATTAGACCCAGGGAATTCTCTCTTCCAATACTTTATATCATCTTCATGGATTTCTTTCAATGAAAACCATCTACATGAGATCAGGACACAAGAAATAACATGCTTCAACATAAGTACATAATATAATATATTACATTACATTACAAGTAAAACACATGTCATTAAGTACAACAATAATTTGAAAGAACATTCTCACATATAAATCGCACTCACGCCTTACCTCATGTATTTCCAAGATCATATATAACTTGTTTTATCGTTGTTGTCAAAGTCGCTTGGGAGAGATATGAACATAATGTAACAACAAAATAAATCATTATTTGCCCCGACCAAAGTAGACAAAAAAAAGATCTATAAGGCTATTATATATAAATATGTATACCTCAAAAATTATTACCTTAATGGAGGTATGACAATCATGTGTTTTACCCCACCAAATTCACATCTCTTCTTTAAGATATTTTTATGTTTGAAGTAAAACCCATGGAAATTTAATTCTTTGAATGACCTCTTTACATCATTGTTTTGTTGTCTGTTAATAACCATGAAGGTTATTTCGGTCTAGTACTCCATCTACAGTATTTTAATATCGGATCACACTGCATTGCATAATTGACTTCCCCGAATGCTACACAATTTTTTCTTTGTCCCTCCACCATCTATGATTCGCCATAACGCTTTCAGTCACATTGTTCCGGATATGCATTGTATCAAACAAATGGTTCATTTCTTTATCTCCTCATAGTAGGAAACCTCATGAATTGAGGGATAAGATTTCATTCCTCGTGGAAGCCTATTATTAATACCTTCATGATGATTGCACCCTTCATGAAGCATAAAAGAAATGTAAAAATAATTATGAAATACGGTAAAATAAATTCAATGATTAAAATAAACATTCAAAACATTACATGATCTATGATACATTATGAAAATTGAGTACCTTGATGATTTCTATTGTATTCCAAACTCCATAGGTGAGATGCCATTCTTCATGGTTTTAATACAGTCTCTTATTTCCCACAAAGATGTTTTCAAGAGTAACGATACCTATGGTCTGTGGAAGCAAAGCTCATACTCATCAAACACCATCTTCCTAAACTTTTTGAATGACGCATACTTCATCTTAGGGCCACAAACCTGACATGCAAATTTACCCTTTGTTTGAAGACCCGCAACAAAATGGACTAATGTCAATTATAATGCATGAGATTATTTAAAAAGCAAACATGCACCATGATAACATTAAAATATTATATAGTATTAAAGTGCAATATTAGAATGCCGGCACATACCACAAAAATGTGTTAGTCCAGAAGCATCATCCATAAAAGTATTCCAAGGAATTTAAATTTATTCTCCCAATTGGTTTACATATGTCATACATTGTGATGCTATCCCATAACTTTAGTAGCTCACTGATAAGAGGCTAGATATATACATTCATATCTTTAACCCGTAATTTCACCGGCTTGTTTTGAAATTACACATAATTACTAAAGGAATGATATCATGTAATATATATACTAAATAAATAAACAAAGATATATGCAAAAATTGAAACAAATGAAATGTCAAATTCAAAAAATTAATGTAAACAAATACTGAACAATCATTGTCAACATTATGTGATCCCTCATACAAGGATGAATGTTGTTGATAACAAAATAGCCACACCGAAAATATAAATTTTAACTTCTAAATGGATCTAACATTGTCACCGCCAATGAAAGACTAACATTACAAGGTTCATCTTTGAAATATGCCCATTTTTTTCCTCAATTTCCCTAAATGCGTAACCATCGACAGGCATTTGAAGAACACCATCTCCCTTTCTGTTCTATGCATGTTAATCCATAAATTGTGCTATGCTTTCACACCCTCGAATAATCGCTGTAAACGTGGAATTATGGGAATATGATGAAGAACCTTTCAGGCACCCTTTTTGTTGCTTGATCGGGCCTGAGCATTCATCGATAAGACATTGCATTTGATTTTCAAACGCGTTGTCCATATAATATATAATATGGTCATTAGGACATACATCTATAGTTTGATAATCCATTCCAATGTCTTTCATAATGGTACATGAAAAACCGATATGTGCGAGGTAATATATTTGATGATGGTAACAAAATTCACCTAACACCAACAATCTACAACATAACAAACAACTAGTTAATGTAAGAATATTAATCGTAAAAATTGCATTCTTTTTTACACATTAATTAACACTAAAAACAAATTAAAAAAAATCAACATTTATGCATAGTATGAGATGAAACATATTACATACCTTAGTATCTGTGTCATACAAGTGTTCAAAAAATTATTCATAACCTTTAAGTTCACTAGAAACAATGTAGCAGAGAGAAGATTTGCTCTTGATCCTTCATAAAGTCGTTTATTTGCCTTTTCTAATAGAGGTTCATCATAAATACCAACATTTACCCCATCCTCATCCGACTGCGAAAACAAATCTTGGATCATTTTATTTGTCCCATCATCTTCTTCCATGGGATCATTAACTTGATTTGTCCCATCATCTTCTTCCATGATATCCTCATTTGCTTGGTCATGATGATGTTCCTCAACTTGTACAACATCATTTCTACTAATACTTGGTGAAATATTCTGTGGAAAGTTAGAGAGCAATTCTAACTTTATAATTACAAACAATCATGCAAAATTAGTGTATACTATAACAAACATTCAAACAATATGTATACATATATATAATTTTATATAAAATTGACAAAATAAAAAAATATAATGAATATATAGCTAATTACCATGGGACGATATTCATTTGATCCGCCATCAATGTGACCATATTTCCTACAATGTGTTTTAGCTGTTGCTATTAAAATTCTTATAGGATGTCTGAGGCAACATTTTTTACAAGGGAAATAACATCTACCATCACCCTTTTCACCCGCTTTACTTTTTTCCCCACCTCTAATAACATTCTGCGACATTCTTCCGCACAAAAATACCCTTTCAGAACCATCGTTGTTATAGCAATATTGTCGCAACATCTTTGGATCGTCAAATATTTATAGTGCAATTTTAGGTCATTGTCGTCGTTGTTGCACCTCTTTTGTCACCTAAATGAGAAAAATAATGGTGCTTACAATCCCATTTGGATCAGTTAGGCAAGACAACAGTAAAGAAAAGGGTTAGAAAGATAAAGCATAAAAGATAAGGAAAGAATTAAACTAAGAATGATAAAAACAATTAAACTATAGTGCATAAGAACATAAGGAAAATGAACAAACAAGACTCATGCCACCAATGGAAAGGATTGTATTAGTGGAAAGAAAACACCAAGACGAAATAGATACTTTGGGTCCCCTCTTCCTCCAAGGGAGGGCTCTTGAACCCCCAAATATTGAGCTCTTCTTTCAAATGAGAAAGTAGGATGAAATGGTGAAGAGAATCCAAATCACATTCATTCTAGAGGTGATATGACTGGCTAAGTGTAATGGTGCTAGCATACTCTTGATGAGGAAAGAGGATCCTCTAAGAGAATACCAGCAACATAACAATATAAATGAATTCCCTTGAAAATGTAGTGCACCCATGGCTTCCTTTTATAGAATAACTTTGATTCATTATTCAACCAGCTTTTATTGTGAACAAGGGGTTATTTAGGGCACCTTTAGGTATTTGACCAACCACCCAACCGGATTCAGCTGAGATTTGGATGTCAAATCGACTTGGAAGCTAAACTAGAAGTGGGTGGGAGGCCGACCAATATCATAAATGCATTGTTCTGAGTTGTGCGCATCTTTTTGCGTCCACGGTCGCACATTAGGCGTATGTGCTCTTTTCCATCATTTTCGACTGATGCACGTGCATGTGCTTCCTGTATATCCTTAGCGCACGCTGATTTTATAACTAGTTGTATAGTTTTGGACCTTTTAGAAATGCATTTTTGGTGATTTTTGGTCCATGGGTGAACTAGTCGTTGTTTGAAGATGCTGGATTCCTGTAACCATTTCCGAATGAAATTTCAGTGATAACAGACGCCCCCTGATGGATGAGGTTAGGAACATACGTATAGCTGAAATTCATCAATGTTTCTTCTATTGAGAGTACTATTGTAAGAAAGAGAAAAAATGAGAGTATCAAGAGCGATCCATTGGAGGGAGAGGGGAACTTGTAGTACCCAACCTTTCACAAGGTGTGAAAAATAATTTGTGTACAAACGAGGCGGGCATGCCCCATGATCGTGTCATGTAACTCAAAAATGTGAAATACAGTAACTGAAATGGTGTGTTGGTGTAGATCACTGCAGTGCCCTCTAGGGCGGTTTGATAATGACAGAGGACAATTATGATGATGAACAAACTCTGGGAAAAAAAGGTAAGGACACCTGTGAGAGGTGTCGATGATACACAGGCATTGATATCGTATCAAATTTTAGAGGTCTTCGACATATATGAAAAAAAATGCAATAGTCGCGAAGTAAGAACCACTGCAACATGAGAAAGTGTTGAAGTTGAATGTTATGGGGGTCAATGAAAGCAGAGACCAATGATGGTTCTCCCTGTTTCGTTCAAGACTCCGCATTGTAAAGGTAATGAGAGTCAAGATACTGTCGCCCTTCTGGAAACTGTGTTGATATCGACAAAAAGGGAGACGCGGCTCCAAGAAGCAAAGGGATTTGTGAAATCCACTGGATGAGATCAGGAACTGATGAGGTACATGGATGAATTCAAGATGTGGTGAGACTCGAGAATTCCCTTGGTTGGGGATATATGTGAAGTATAAGTGGCAACAACCATTCAAGTACGTCGAGTGTCAGGGGGACAACCAGACATGGGAAAAGTTGTGCCAGAGGTAGTACAAAGTGAAAAAACTCAGAGAGCAGAGGTAGGGGACCTGTGGGATACTTGGGGTTTATGGATGATGCCAACAGGAGTAGGTGATAAGGAAGGCCCCAACCAAGGGTGACATGGGTTGTGTTTGCCAAAAAGGAAGAAGGTCACCAAAGGTGACGACAAAAAGCTATGTAAAATGCTAGAAACAACGACTTTGTATAATTACCAAATGAATAAAGAATAATTTGGGATGAGTGTTCAGATACAGAAACAGGTGCCCCAGTGCAATATGGCTTGGCCTGTGAGGGTGCAAGTTGCTTGGAGAACGGGTGGAAGGTGGGGGTCCCATAGGTGGGTTTTTGTATAAGGTAAATGAATGGAGGGTAATCTGTAGATGGGCAAACTGATGGTGGATGAAATGGATGGTTAATGATGCTACGGGAATGCAGTCAAAATAAATCCATGAGTAAGTAGCCTGGGAGTCCATTGGGTAGGCTAGCAAAATGAGGAGAAGGAGTATGTGGTTGATTCGTGACATGATGTAAGACTATCGGGACTCCCAATCCTAAATGGGGAGAAAAGCATGAGTGTCAAAAGTGCCTGGGGGGGATGATGAATGGGAAAACTCATGTGGGTGAGAGTGCTACCGGGTGACAGTACCGAAATGTGGTGGAGGGGATGGGACTACAAAGCCGGATATGGGGATCCTAGAGGTAAAAATCGGAGGGTGTGACTAGGAGATGCATCTTGATATTCAGAGGGAATGAATACATGCCAGTGTTGAGGATATACCTAAATGAAGACTGTTGAGATATGATGATAAAGTACCTACACACATGAAAAATGAATACCCGACGTGAACCATATCTGAAGAGAAAGATCATATAGAGTTTATTCAATAGTGGAATATGAGAAAAATGGTCCCAGGGGGCTAAGGATGAAAAGTGGCCTAGGGACTGTCATGATGTAGATGACGAGGTGATGATCCCGTGGCTGAAGATGGATCGAAAAATAGACGCCTGGAGATCCCTGAATTGAGTCTGGAAGCTTGGAAAAATGGACTATATATAGTTGTAGGGCCCACAATGCCACCTCATTTGTACCTGTTGTGTTATTGAGTGGACGAGCAAGTTTAGAGGAGTTTTGGAGATTTTGGTAGATCGAGGCAGCCGATTTAGGACCAGGGAGCTTCAGGTTAGTTGTCGTATCATCCCGCATAGAACTAGGGTTGTTATTTTTGGGTAGGACTTGTACAAAGGGCCATACAGGGGTTTTTGTAGGTGTGGGCACCCTAGTGCGCGGGCGATCGAGAAAGTTGTGTGCACGAGTGCGTGCCTATAATTCAGACATCCACGCATGGGGGCTCCTTAATGGGGAGAAGAGACGTGCATGGAATGCATGCTTGTTCAAGGCTCAGCAGTGCATGCATGCGCGTCTGTAATTCTAACAGTTGTGCATGTGTGTGTCGCTGTGTAGTGAACATGCACGCTATGAGGCACGCTTGTGTGAGCGACAGGGGTGTATGAGTGCACCTCTGTATGGTCAACAGTTGTGCATGAGTGCACGGCTGAGGGATGAACAGGTGCGCATGTGTGCGCGCCTGTGGGGATAACAACCGCACCTTGGAGGCAAAGCTGAAAGGTGTAAAAAATGAGATTTTTTGGAGATTTTCATGTTTGTATGTCTGAGATGGTTGATCAAGTATTGTATATGTGGATGTAGGTGATCATTTGGACGATGTCGGTTCACTGGAGAGAGAGATATTGGTCCCAGTTGCAGCAAGCCATGACTAATGAGGAGCCGAGAGTTCATGACACTTTGGCAGCGTGTGATATGTTGAAGTTCTTTGAGTGCCCCCTGATATGGGTCCAGGAGTTCCTCCTGCAGTTCTTGATTCAGATGTGGAGTCTGAATATGCATTGTTTTATGGTGTGGGGTGAGCAGTTGGCCTTCACTATGGTGGAGGATGTATATTTCTTGAAGGGGCTCCCTTTTTGGGGAACGCCCTTACCGGCGGAGCCCGTAGTACTTGGGGATGGGCAGTTGGCTATCTTAGGCCGGAGATACAATACGAGGGAGAAATTTATGTCGGGCTCCATGGTGAGTATTAGGGAAATGGATGCCTTGGTTCATCACTGTGTGGCAGTGATGGTTGTGAGGGTATATGGGTCCCTCATGACTCAGCGGATCAGTGGTGGTCAGCTGAGGATTATGGAGAGGGCGCTGGCAGAAGAGCATTTTGCCTAGGGCTTGATGTTGCATGCCAAGATGGTAGGGAAGCTAGATAGGTGTTGAGCTGTGGACTCAGGGGAGTTTGCCTTTGGGTCGATCTTGGTGGCATGGTTTCTGGAGAGGGTGCCTATGTTGCGCCCGAGAGTTTTATTGGGTACACCTGGTGTGCGAGAGCTGCGACTGCGGTGGTGGTCGACGATTTTGATTCGCCAAGGTGGTGGGGAGGGTGGCCACTATTTCACGGACGAGGTAACACAGGCATGGCATCAGATGCCACATATTATACTGCAGTACCCATACTTTGGGGTGGACTTTCGGGATGATCCAGAGATGGTGCTACCTCCAGGAGAGGTGTTTGACCATAGAGGTATGGTGTGATATTGTTATTTTGTAGATAGTATAGCATGTATATTTTTATGTATGGGTGGATGTTGATGCTATCATTTGTTTGTTGTATGTGCATATGTAGGGCCTCGCAGGCATGAGGTGGATTTGGTTAGAGAACTGGCATGCTAGGGCCCTGTGAGACCTCTGCGGGGAGAGTCGTGGGAATGAGAGAGACAACGACGGGAGGATGTTGGGTCGAGGTCTGTTGATGATGAGAGAGCATCTAGGAGACACCATTTTGACGACCCTGGTGTAGGGCCATCACATGCTCCTCCGACTAAGGTCGGGGGAGAGTTTGAGGATATTCATCACCACTTGGAGACGGTGCTAAAGGGAGTGCCCAAGGGCATGTGGTCACAGATCCAGGATGAGGGCATCCTAGAGAAGTGTGGGGGGGTTCTGTTGGTATGGCGGACCGTGGTTTGGAGAGAAACAGTAGCAGGTGCTGCCATGACTGGGCAGCTACCTCCAGGTCCGGAGGGACCGATAGTGGGTGGGGAACCACCTCCTAAGAGAGGGCCAGGTGGTGGTGCTCTAGAGGCACCATGAGTGTATCTGTATGTATTTATATGTTTTGTTGTATTTATATAGGCCTGCAAGCCTACTGGGTGTAGTGGCACCAGTTTTGTATCTATAGGGGTGAGGTGGTTCACCGACCTATGGATGTTTGTATATGTACGATATATATATTTTTTGTAAACATGTGGATAACACATTTGACTGATATATATATGGATATACATTTTGGGATCTCGGTGATGTTTACATGTGTTTTGTGTTTTGGTTGATGATGTCTATATGTTGTGACAAATTATTGATGTTTGATGTATGCATACTGGTAACCTGATGTGATAAATGCTAATCTAATATTAGGTTAGCCATGTTATCTGCCATTTGATTAAATTGTCTTGGAATATGTGTGAATTTAATGGAATCAAAATGTCGAGATAAAAGTCTAACTTGGAGGTATTTGCAAAAGAGGAAAGGATCGTGAAAGCGGTACACATTATTGAGTTGGAGGACGACCAGTTGGGAATCAAGTAAAACGCTAAGGTGACAGACATGGCGATGGTTGGCCTCAACGAGGAGACCAATGATGGTGGTGTATTCTTCTTGATTGTTGGTGGATGAGCCTAAAAATATGTCGCTGGAGTGAATTAGTTCATGTGAGGGTGAATAGAGGGCCCAAGTAGCCGAAGCGAGATTCTGTGTCCAGCGGCTAGCTCCGTCAGTGTAACCGATGTGGTAGGCCGATGGGGGTGGCATCTGTCAATAACATGAGTGATAGATTAGACGCGAGGTATGGATGAAAGAAGATTGAAAACTCTACAAAAAATAAAAAACCTAGTGTAGTATGGCTACATTCAGGTGTAAAATTTCTTTAAGTACAACCTGTTGATGAGTTCTTTGAGAGGGTGGCCTTCGGGAGAGGCCAGAATGTATGCACCTTTAGTGAGGCAATGTTGGATGATATATGGTCCATGCCATAGGGACTCAAATTTTCCATGGTCGAGGGTATCATGAGCGACATCGTAAGTGAGGACAAGGTCACCTTTATTGAATGAGCGAAGTTTGACATGGCGATCAAAGGTGGCCTTTGACCATTTTTTGGCTGCCTCATTGTTCTATAATGAAGATCGACGATCCTCATACAGGGATTCTAAGTTCAAAAAACACTCCTCCATTGGAGCAGTGTCAGGTAACATCTCAATGGCAGTGCGTAAGGTGGGAATTTCACACTCGATGGGAAGAGTGGCCTCAACCCCGTGGACCAGATGAAAAGGTGTGAAACCAGTGGCAGTTTTGACTGTCGTGCGATAAGCCCATAGTGTGGAAAATAACATATGATGCCAATTGGTCTTATGTTTGTTAACCATGCATTGTAACATGGTTTTGAGGACTTTGTTGACTGATTCGACTTGTCCATTTGATTGAGGGTAGTATGGGGAGGCAAACTCGTGGGAGAATCCTAATCTGGATGAGATTTCAACGAAAATCTCATTCTTGAAATGTTTCCCGTGATCAGAGACTAGTTGTAGTGGTACTCCAAAGCGGGAAATGACGTGGTTAAAGAAAAAATGTGTTGCAGTGTCAGTGGTGTTGTTGAAGGTAGGCATGGATTCAACCCACTTGGTGAAGTAATTGACTGCAACGATGATGTATTTGTGTCCATTGTTGGATGGAGGGTTGAAAGTCATGAAGTCTATGCCCCATTTGCAGAAGGGACTAGCGGTGATGACTGGGTGTAGAAGAGCAGGTGGTGCTCGTGCTTTGTTGGCGTAAAGTTGAAATTTGTCACATCGTTTTACTACGTGGATACAATCATGAAACAATGTAGGCTAGAAGTAACTGGCATGAATCATTTTCTGAGCAGTGGACATCCCTGAGAGGTGGCCCCTGCAAGTACCACTGTGGCAGTCATTCAAGACTCGCTCAGCCTCGTCGATAGTCAAGCATCGATGGGGTACAATATCAACTCCTAACCGATATAAGACATCATCGATGAGTAGGTAACGTGAGGATTGGCGACAGATACGTCGACGATCGTCTCTGGAGAGGTGGTTTCCAAATTTGTGTGTTCGGAGGTAGATGAGAAGATCGTCATACCAAGGGTCATCTGAGGGGATGTAAAAGAGATGTTCATCGGGGAAGTTGGTATTGATGGGTGAACTGGTAGTGTCAAAGGGAAATGTCATGATGAGTTCGGTGAGGATGTGAGCTTTCTTGTTCTTAGGTGTTGAAAATTTGAGATCGTACTCCTGAAGGTTGACGATCCATCGAGCAAATTTACCGTTAATTTACCGATGACTGAGCAAGTATTGCATGGGGTTGGAATCTTCTATGACTTTGGTAGTTAATAGCAGAATGTAATGGCATAGCTTCTGGACTGCGAGGACAACTACAAGGGCTAGCTTTTCTTCGTGATTGTATTTCAAGGGTGTCCCTGAAAGGTTTTTACTAATGTAGTAAATGACATTCTCATGATCGTCATCCCCTATTTGGATGAGAAATCCTACTACTGAGACGGCCGAGGCCGATATGTAGAGGATATAGTTGCGGTTATAGTCAGGTGGACTAATCAACGGGATGTTGGAGAGAGATTCTTTAAGATCATCAAAAGTGGTTTGGGCATGTTCATCCCATTGGAATGGAATGTCATGACGGAGTAAGTGAAGTAAGTTGTGTGCACGATTAGTGTAATCTGGGACAAAGCACCATAAAAAGTTAGCTTTTCCTTGTAGGCTCTGTAGTTGGCGTAAATTCCGAGGGGGTGGAATTTATGTGATGGCTTGGACTTGGAGGGGGTACACGGTAATGCCACATTGGGACATGATGAACCCAAGGAGGCGCCCAACAGTGACACAGAATACGCATTTGAGGGGATTCAAGTGGATGTTGTACTGACGACACCTTTGGAAGACGATTCGTAAATCATTAAGATATTGAGTGTGTTTCTTGGATTAAGCTGTGAGGTCATCTAAGTATGCGAGAATGATATGAGCTAGATCATGAAAGATGTATGTCATGGCCCGTTGGAAAGTGGCGCCAGCATTCTTGAGGCCAAATAAAATGACACAATATGCAAAGGTACCCCAAGGGGCAGTGAATGCAGTTTTGTATTGATCGGCTTGGTGAATTTGGATTTGGATGTAGCCAGAGAAACCATCCATGAAGGAAAAAGCCTCATGACCCGCACAATCATCGATAATTTGGTCTATGAAGGGCATTGGAAAATTGTCTTTTGTACAAGCCTGATTGAGGTTGTGAAAGTCTGTACAGACACGGATAGTGCCCTATTTATTGTTGACAGGGATGGGGTTGGAGAACCATGACGTATATGTGATGGGGTAGATGAACCCTGCAACGCGTAATTTGTCAATCTCGACTTTGATTGACACTGCTTTGGATGGGTGTAGTGGTCGTTGTTTTTTATGGAAAGGTGTGATATCAGGCCAGGTGTTTATGCGATGTTCGACAATAGAGGGATCAAGGCCGAGCATCTCTGTGTATGACTAGGAAAAAATGTCCTAGTATTCCTGGAAGAGGGCTTTGTAGGTGATGATTTCTTCAGGAGAGCATGCCACGCCAATGGTGATTTCCTCTATAATTCTGGATTTGATGGAAATATCTATTTTTATGGTTGGGGAAATATTGGCCATATTGCCTTCCTCGAAAGCGTCGGGGGTAGGGATAGGGTTATTGAACCAATCTATATGCCCTGATGGGAGAAAATATTTGGTTTCGACTCTGTATATGGGTTGTTGGTTAGGAGGCATGAAGTTTTCCTGTGAAAGAAAGAGAGCTATGTGGTGGAGTGCATCCCATGGGAAATCGGGAGTAGTTAACTCCTCGAGGATATCTTCATCGCAGTGAAACTGTCATGAATATAGGGGATTGAGAGGAGTGACATTAATGACTGTCACTGTGTCATTGTCTCCTGCTGATAAAGAAGTAGGGGCATTGATGTAAGGGGATTGTGATGGTTCACTCGAAATAAACCAAATATCAAGATATTGTGGGTTAAAAACGATAGTCGGGCGTAAAATTTCCGTAGAAAAATGAACTGGAGAATTGGGGGGATTTGGGGGTAAATCCTCGTATAAATCATCTAAGAACCATGAAGGAGTAGGGAGTGCTCCAAGATTAGTAATATGAAGAACCTCTGGTGATGGAGTAGTGTTAGTCACCGATTTTTCATGGGGNGGGGGGGGGGTAGGATTTTGAATTAGGGCCATTTGGCATTGTCTGTATTCAATGATCATAGGACATTGGTACGTGAAATGATATAATGATTTGCAGAGAGAGCAAGGTCACCTCATACGTTCATTAACTGAAGTCGTGAAATAATGGATGTACATGACGTTGGTTGAGGATGATGCATATGGACTGGGTTCTTACTGAAATCTCTGGTGTACTGCTACTAGCGTTTGTCGGAATTCGGGTAGCGTTGGGAAATGGTGTGTATAATGGCCATATTCTAAACAGATGGTGCATATGAATTTGGTTCGCAGTCCTTTGCTACTGGTGTTCTGGGAGATAGCGGCAGTACTGGAGGAAGCCACGAGTGGTGGAGGTGATCGAGGAAGTTGAATGAGATTACGTAACTCGGGGAGATATGGGAACTTGTTGGTGGCGTGTCCATCTTTCTCGCATAGCGCACAAGGAGGTTGGACACGTGGGGGAAGTAGAGCAGTGGGGTCCTTATTTTTTCGTCTGCCCCCCAGCTGTAGTAGAGGTTCTAAC